>PVJL010014498.1:8274-27964 GCA_004026885.1 Lyroderma lyra | reverse complement strand
CTGTGGCCTGTGGGCATGTCATTGTTTTGGTGACGTTTTGCTGGATCACAGCCACACCCAGTGATGTCCCGTCTATATGTGATTCCTTGGTGTAATTCAAGAGTTGAAGACCCTGTACCAGTTCCGACAGAGAACACATGGCCTGAAAAACTGAGGATATGCCCTGTCTGGCCCTTTACAGGAAGCTCTGCTGGTCCCTGATTTAATTTGCCTTTCTCGGGTAGCAGAGTGTCGCCTCACAGTCACGAGCCTTCCTCCAGGTGAAGAGATACAGATCTGAATCAGTCTTTTTCATATCTGCATATTAGAGGCCGTGTGGCTGTGCTGTAATTTTTAAAAACCATTCCTCTATAGCAGATGGCATTTAGGTAATTTCTAGGTTTTTGCCACTACAACAGTGTTGAGATAAGCACTTACACCTGGATCCTTACTTCCTGGGGGCTTCTTTGTGGTGGGAAAGATTTGTAGAAGCGTAGTCGCTGAGAGACAGTCTGGGTTCTGTGCTCACCACTCGCCTTATGGTTTGAAACCAATATGTCATGTCATCAAATGTCCTCTTGGAGCTGACATCTTTTTTTAAGGATCTGACATCTCTTATGTAAGTGGTGTTCAGTCCTTTTTGATGGCAGTTCACAGTGAGAGACATGCTTCTAAGCACATACATTCACATACGTAGGTACGTAATTGGGACACAGTCTTCCTGGAACAATACTTCTCCTTGACTACGTGCAAAATGGCCTCATGTTTTATATCCTGTTACATTTTAACAAACATCAGTTGTGTCTCACTGAATTATGCTTTGTCATCTTACTAAGGGATACAACCAGTGGTTTGAAAAACATCATTTTACAGAAGGGGGTATTCTTCTGGAATCTTGTAATCTAGTACAGAAGTTTGACATTTTTTTCTGTTGGTCAAGGTCGCTCTCCCATCCTTCCCTTATCTGAGGTATAAATACTCTTCTTCTTACTGAAAAATCATACATATTTTAATAGATAACATCTTTGTAGTTGCAAAATGGGACACAGCCCGATTTCCTTTGGCAGTGGGTGTTGTCCTTTGGTCATCATGTTTCCCTGAAGAGAGTGCTCTGGGGACTTTGGCACTATGCAGTGTGGACATGCCTGTTAGTTAAGCCACCTCACAGCTGCTCTGCCCTCTCAGGTCTAGCCCTATATCAGTTGCTCTGTCTCACACATTGATCCTGAGCACCCCCTGGCCCCCAGTGTGTGTCCCCTGCTTAGTGCCCTTGACCAGCCATGAGAAATGTGATTCTGCTATTCCCTCAGGAGCTGCTGAAGCCCATAGCCTTACTTTAGTGCTAGAACTTTCCCCGACTTGGGCAAACAATAGAAACCACTGAGGCCCACAAAAAAGTGTGTTTATCTCACAGCGCGAAGAAGCTGAGGCTGCAGGTATGGATCCAGGTGCACACGCAGTTTCTTGGGAAGATCTCTCTCTCTGCCCCTTGGCTCTGCTTCTGGTGTAGGTTCATTCCATTTTCAGACAGGCTTTCCTTCTCGGAGGGAGGAAGAGGTGAGAGATGGGCTGGGGAGACAGGCAGGCGTCAGAGCAAGGAGCCCTCTGATGACTTGCTAAGAGGCTTGGATCCTGTCCTCAGGCCTGGGGGGACCTGGTGCAAGACTGGAAGTGGGGTGTGCCCTGAGCTGATTTGCATGTTTCCTCCCCATCACGCAAGGATCTTCCTCGTGTGTTGTGTTGTTTCTGTGCATGTTAGAAATTGGATTCTGTCTTTAGAAGGGACGGTTACTTTTAGACACCTAAAATATTTCTAATTTTTTTTTTTTTGAATTTCTGGCATTGTTTGAATTTAATGATTCATATTACGAATTATTCATGAAAATGATCTTTTAAGCTTCTTATAATAGCTGAAATTATCCTTCATTAGACACTGACAGTTGCTGTGATGGGTGTAATTATAAAAACATATTCTTAGGCTAGCTATATTCTGCTGTGTTAAAATTACACAAATGAGCAAGGGATAAGAATAGAAGCCAAGTAGGATGGTCCCATTTTATGGGAGAAGGAGGGTGGCAGCATTGGAAATTTTCTAAAAATGCATAAATATGTGCTGTACACAGTAAGTACGTCTTTATTACCGTCTGCCGTGGCGCTCCCCCTCTCCTCATTGGCGAGGGAGCTGATTAATTTTAGCGCTCTGAATTGTTTGTAGCTCCTGCCCACGTGAGAATCGCATGAAGGAGACTTTTTTTCCTTTCTCCTCCTCCGTTCAACTCAGCATTTTCTGCCAGGCGCGTGGCAGTAATTTCCGATAGTTCTGGAGAGTGGCAGGCTCGTCCCTAATATAGAGAAGTGATCCGAGGGTGAGGAGACAGCAGGCCTCGGTCCTTCGGGGAGTTGGGGGTGGCTTTCTGTGTAATTGAGCCTGAGCATTCAGGGCCTCATCTCGTTATGTCCAGAGGATGGCCAGGCAGGTGCTCATGGCTTGCGGGGCCAGTGTTCTTAGACTGAGCCTCGGGAGTGTTATGGGGAGGGGACACTGGAGTGAGACTCACTGAGCAGCATCGGTTACAAATCCATGATGCCCAGGGCCCCGTGCCACCTGGCCCTGCCCCTCAAAAGCCTCTGTTGGTAATGTCCCCTTTTACCTCTTTCTCCGGCAGTCCCATTCTTCCTTGGGGCTCTAAGAAACCCGGAGGGAGAGGGGTCGGTTAACAGGGCGCCATCACTGACTGCACAGTCTCAGTTCCACTCCCGAGCCAAGCTGATGGAGTGAACTCTCCCTCTTGTTGCCTGTGAACTGGACCTTGTAGCCAAATGTTCGCTAGAGAGGGAGATGAGGAAGTCAGAAAGGCTGTCGTTTCAGTCGGGTGTCCAGCCTTGCGGCTTCTGCAGGCCACGTGGGAAGAATTGTTTTGGGCCACACATCACACACAGTAACACTAACAATAACTGATGAACTGAAAAACAAAAAGACCACAAAAAAGTCTCCTAATGTCTTAAGGAAGTGGATGAGTTTGTGTTGGGCCACATTCAAAGCCGTCCTGGGCCACATGCAGCCCACAGGCTGCAAGTCGGACTGGCTTGGTTTAACTGGTGCTCCCTCTGCGCCAGGCACTGTTTGAGGAACGTCCACTTGAGCTAAGTTTAATCCTCCCGGCAGTCCTGTGCGGTAGCTCCTATTACAATCTCCCTGCCACAAATGAGGCAGCATTAACAGGAAGCGCAAGTCCTTTGCCCGCAATCACACAGCAAAGTAGGGGGGTGGACCAGCGCTGGTGGCTTTCCGTTGCCCCGTGGGAGAAGTGTCCTATCTGCCCACCCCAGGGGCTCTTGAACAAGTGTGGCCTTTTTCTTGCAGCTGTGTGTCATCGTCTTCTGTGTCCTCTTTGGACTGCGTCCCCTTTCCCAGCCAGGTTCTGGGCACCTGCTGTGCTGCCCCCCTGTCCACCCACATTTGGCGTGGGCCGCCACTCGCTGCATCGTGTGTCCCTGGTGGCCTCGCCTTGTATCTGGGCAGCCCTCCTTGCTGTTTGGTTTCTTCCAAAACATGTACAAACCTCATTATGCCTTCAGGTGACAGGAAGTGCGAGTGGATGTTTCACTTCTGTTACATCTCAGACACCAGAGGTGGGAAACGTCTCCTGTCGCAGCCCGGCAGTGAATGTTCCAGGCCTCCTAGGTGATCCGTCTCCTCGTCCTCTTCATCTCCTCCTCCGTCCTCTCCGTCCTTGTCTCTCCCTCTGCCTCCTCCTGCACTGTGGAGTTTTTACAGTGAGTAGACCCACCCTGGTGTGGTGTGCCGACCGCCCTTGCGGATGTCGGTGTTAGTGCCCTGCCTCCTGGGAGCAGTGAGCTGCCCGTGCTCTCGTGCATCTGACTTGTGGTCCAGGCTGTCCCCCCGCTTACTGTAGGTCTGCTTATTCCTGAAGCTCTGGGGACCCACTTTATATCCTCTTCCATTCCCCGTGTGTCATGCCACTCTTGTCTGTTCTCGTTTTGCTCCAGCCGCACTGGTGCTCTGGAAATTTCTCTTAAGAGTCAGAGCTAGTAGAATTAGGGGTGAGGGTTGTTTGCTTCTGCATACCTTGCTTTCCACAGTTCCCACGGTGGGCGTGCATTTCTTTTGTGAGAAAAAAGCCCACGCGAAATGAGGTAACCAGCAGCCTCCGTGTTTGTACCAAAGGGACCTTGGTTGGGGCTAGCCTCTCCTGGAGCTCCCCATGAAGCAGGAAAAGGGGGCCCAGCTGCTTCGTTTGGGGGCAAAGCGTTGTGGTTGGCAGAGTGCTGTCTTTTTATCGACTCTTTGCCGGGCTTTTGCGGTCACTAGTGTAGATATTCTTCTTCTCACGTTATAACCAAGAAGCCTGAGGTGTAGCACAGGATTCTGCAGCTAGCAAGGGGCAGAGCTGCACACTGAGTCCTGGTCTTTGGATTGTAAGTCTGGGCCTCCGGCTCTCGCCTGCTCCAGACACGAGTGGTCCGGAGAGCTCTTCCTCAGTGAGGGCTGTGGTTGAGAGCAGGGTTTCCGGAGTCGGGCTCTGTGAGGCTGGACCCAGCTCTCCGCCTCAACAGCTGTGTGCCACTGGACAGGTTACTTGCCCTCCCTGAACCCCTGCTTCCTGCGTGTAAAATTGAGGTCCTCATAATAGCACTGCCCTGGGGGAGCGGGTGGTTAGGATTGTAGAATGAGATCAGCAAGGTAACACTCGTAAACCCTCACTATCATTGCTATTTCTAGTTTATAAATTTTATTTTACTTGCAGTAAAACACACATAAAATTTACCATCCTTACCATTTTTAATGTGTAGGGTCAAGTACGTTCATAGTGTTGTACAGCCAATCTCCAGAATCCTTTTGGTCTTGCAAAACTGCCACTGTCCCCGTTAAACCACAGTGCCCCAGTCCCCCCACCTCACCCACTGGAGAGCAGTGTGCCCTGGAAAACAGCCCCTGAATGGCTCTGCTTGCCCTGCGTGCGGGCCCAGCCGTCCGGGGCAGTGACGAGGCGTTGGGAAATAGAGGGACTGCTCCATCCCCCGCCGTCTTGCCGCTGCCATGTATTGAGTGCTTACACTTTGCTAGGCTGGTGGCTAAGCACTTTGTGGGCAGCACCTCACGGGATCTTTAGCACAGTCCTTTCTGGCATGTTCTCATCCTTCCCCTATTTTACATATGGGGAAACTGAGTCTCAGGGTAAGCGTCTTCTTTAAGGCCATGTGGCTAATAGAGGGTGGGGCTTTGCATTTGGAGGTAGCCTTTCACCCCCTCCCCAGTTGGTTGTTCTGGGAGAGATGTGGTGAGGCTGTTTTCTTAGCATAAGAAACACGACTTTACTTGAACGGTAGGTGATTGGGGTGCCTGTACCAGACTTCAGGAACAGAGTAGATGTGGTAACCACACCTCCCCTTCTGCTGCCCTTCTCTCTCTCTTTCCTTCTGTCTCCTCCTTCCTTGCTTCTTTGCTTTCTCTGACACGCATTTGCAGAGGGCCTGCCACGGACCCGGCCTCCTGCAGGATGCTAGGATGCAGACCCGAGGGAGCTCACAGACAAGTGGGGCAGGCAGGAGGGTAGGGAGAAGTTACGGTGCAGTATGGTGTGTTCCCTGCAGTGGCACCGAGGACCATCCAGGTATGACAAGACTGGTAGAGAGCCGTCTCTCATTCCTGGCCTAAGGGCAGCATCTGGGGAGGGCTCCAGGGGAAAAGGATACCTATTTTGAGGACTGAAGGTTGAGTAGGTGTTTTCCAGATTAAAAAAGGGAAGGGTGAGGTGGCCAAAGTGACCTGAAGTATTCTAAGGAAACCCTCTTTGCATAGACAGGGAGGGTCACTGAACTTAACGACTGATTTTTCTTCGGTGAAAAGATTTTTTTTAACAGCAATCAGGCACAAGACCAGGTAATGTACCGGAACGTGCTTCATGGGGTCCCAGATCTGTGTTCTTTGGGTATTTCCACAGTACCTCATGGAGGGGCCCAAGGCCAGGGTGTCAGCCTTCTAGGAGTAGAATCAGTGAACATTAGGGATTCCAATCAGTGACTGGACACAGGCCTGTTCAGAATTGAGCCTGGATCCCCCCAGAGAATGAAGGCTGTCGGGCTTCTTGGACACGATGCTCTGTCACAGCATAGAGTACGTGTTCAGCATTCCTAGCTCATCTCTAAATCTTGACTTCCTGTTACTCCAATGATAGGTCTTCTCTAACACCCATCATTCTTCTGAGTGAAGCCTTCAGTGGCGATCACATGGCTGAAGTCTTCATGGACCTGTTGGTAAAAGGCACCTTTTGCACGTGCCCCTAGATGTGTCGTCAAGTTTGTGGTCAGCGTTTGGGTCAACTTAGGTCCTGGACTCAGGGTAGAGGCAGCGTGGAAGGTTAAAGGTCCTGTTCTGAATTGTTTGTAGGCCTGAGCTGCTGATACAGGGACCTGATGAGATTCAAATGAGTCTTTCTTAGTTCTGCACTCAGCTAGCCTTCCTCATGAATGAGAAACCTTGTTGACTTGCCAGGATCCAACCCCATGTTGCCATTGCCATCCTCACTGGGAGGACACTGGAGCCACACTTGGTCTCTCAGCGGACTGCTGTGAGGCGATGGAGGAGCTGAGCTCTGTGTCATACCCTTGGCAACCAGCCTGCATCCAGCCCTTGTCCTCCAGTGTTCTAGCAGGAGGCGAAGGCGTCCAGTGCATGAAATTCCTCACATGCAAATGACTTCTTAGCTGTCCCACTCCTTCCTAACAATTAATCCTGGTGACAATTAATCTTTTGGCTCTTACGTTATCTAAAGAACTGTCTTGTTGAACATCCGGGCGACCTGAAAGGCGCCGTGTGTGTTTAATGTTAATAGGCAGCCACTCAGAAAGGTGCAGAATACACTGAATTAATAGTGTCTGGGAGTTTGGGATGTTGTAACCGGCAGAGGCCTGAGAGTGAGGTGTGTGCTGACTCGGAGCATGAATCACCGCCCTGCAACAGGACAATGTTCTCATGGTTTTTTAATGGCCCCTTGAAAACGAATGTGCACTATTAAGGTAACCTCTTTAAAAATTAAGGCTTTTGTAATCCTGTGAGTTTAAATAGGAAAGAGAGAGGAATCTGCGGACTGTATGGTTCATAAGAGGCAGGCAGCTCTTGGAGCACCTGGGCCTGTAGGAGCTGCAGGGCTTCTGTCGATTTTAGAAAGGGGCTTTGGTTTCCAGTGACACCACATGCCCTGGACTCAGCCTTCAGGTTTGGGGAGCATTTATTTGATACCAAGTCCATTGGCAGGCATCAGGCTATAGACCTTCATTCGGAGCTCATTTGGATCTGAGTTTGGGAGGGAAAGTTGGACTTGGCCAATGCTCATAATTACTTGGGATTATGGACCAGGACTATGGTGGAGAACCGACAACTGCCCTTGGGGATTTTGTGAGAACCAGCGTTACTGTCACGGGTCCAGCAGTGGATACTGTGTAGCTCTCCCGGGGACCTAGCAGCAACCTCTCTTTCTTTCCTGAAGTGTTTCCCCTGTCACTCCCCAGAGCTCAGACTTCACATGACCCTGCGGTTAGAATCAGCCTGCTAAGCAGGTTTCTGGCCTTTGCATTGTCACCACTTGTTGTGTTTTTGGATGCCTGTCTCCCACCCAGATGATCTTCACCTCAGTCAGGATGAGGAGCCACTTCATAGAAGAGGTACCATGCACATGTGGATGCTGGTCACATTCTAGGTGATGCTTTTCTGTGGTCAGCTACCTGGAAAGTTTTCAGAGTCCTTTTTATGCCAGTTGGGGCCGGGACTTGGGGGTGTAAAGTCCAACTCAGTTCAGTGCACATTTGTTGAGTGTCCTTCTGTCCCCAGCCCTGGGAGCTGTGCTGATCCTGTGCAAATCTATGGGGAAAAAAGAGCAAGTCCTCTAGGCCTTCCTCTTCAGAGTGAGCTCTAGGCCCCAGCAGGATTGGCCTTGTTACCCGAAGTGTGTTAGAGGTGCAGCGTCTTGGGCCCGCCCCGCCCTCTCAGAACCTGCACTTTAACTGAAGAGTCCCTGGTGGCTGCACACACACAGTACCATGTGGGAAGCCCTGCTCGCAGTCCTGTGGACGACGGAGGACAGATACCGACATGTGTTGTGTTATTCCCCTCCCGTCCCTGTGGCAGGCATCACTAATCAAACCAGCTGCTTTTCCCCAGTGATCCCTGCACGAGCTTTAATACACAGTGTTGTGCACAGCCACTTGCAGCAGTTTAAAGCAGGCTCTTGAGAACAAATTTGGCCACTTTATCGCACCTCCACCACAGCCCATGTTCTCTCTGATGTGGGTGGATAACAGAGACACCTGGTCTCCCTGCTTCTACCCTTGCCTCTCTTCCCCCATCTCCATACAGAGTAATCTTTCAAAAGTACAGAATTTCTCTGCTAAGAGCCCTTCCGTGGCTTCCCATTGCAGTTATAGCAACATCCGAATTCCTCCCTGTGACTTGTGGGACCCGGTGTGCCTTGCTCCTGGCTTGCCCTCCAGCCCTGGTCTGTGCCTCCCTCCTCCTTTGCCAGCTGTTCTCTGCCCCTCTGGCCCTGTTTCTGTTCCTGGAGCATGCCACGCTTTTCCCACGTCAGGGCTGGGGCAGACACAAGTCATAGTCTCCCCAGGTTTCCCCACTATCTGTGTGAGAAAGGTGAGGAACCTGAGGTTGTGCAGCCAAGCAGAGCCAGAGCGAGTTTATCTCAAAGCCACAGATGCTCGTGTAAGTGACTGCCTGCAGTGGACCCCTCCGGGGAGTCTGCTGTGAGTCCTCTTGTCCCCTCTGTGTCTAGAATGTGCCTCTCTGCCCCCACGCCCCAGTGCCTGACGTGGCTGGCTTCTCATCATTGCTCAGGCCTGGCCCGTCTCTGCCTGTTCTGCTCAGGCAGCACCCCCAGTCTTCTGTCTCAGCATCTCATCGTGTTCTCCAGAGCACTCATCATAACTTGGGGTTAGTTTTATTTATTTGTTGTTTGGCTTGTTTTCAGTCTCTCTGATGGTGTCTAAGCTCTGGGGTGGCCGGAATCCTGTTTGTGTTATTGGCCCCACACGCAAAGCACTAGCACAGGTCCTGGCACATTGTAGGTGTCCAATAATATGTAATTTGGACACATGCAGAAGGAATTAGGGAAGTGGGAGGGCAGTTTGCAGACCCAGTTCTGAGATGTCCCACTTAGAAACCCAAAGCAAAAACCTTCAGAGGTCAGATAGCTGTCATTTGTTGTCCAAACCCGCTTGCAAAGTGCCTGGAAAGATGGCTTTGCAGTTGTTCTTTGGACCTGGGAACTGGTTCTTAAACTTGAGATACACTGTGTTTGGCTTCCTGTTTGGGCAACGAGTCAAGCAATGATTTATCAGCTGCAAAAAATAGTTTTTGTTTTTCAATTAAACTAGTCACTTTCTCTTCATTAGTAACCCATCTGCTGGACCCACTGCATTACCCAGGAAAGATTCTTATAAACACACAGTAGCAAAATAATCCAAACGACCCCGTTCTGTTAGTATAGCCCGCTTTGCACTCTGGGCTGTTCTCTGTTGGGTCCATTGTCCTTGCCCAGATGCCAAGAGGGCCCAGGCAACATCAGTGAAAATGCCAATGTTTCAAGATGTTATAAAGCAAACTTCAGCTGAGTAAATTTGAAGATCTAATTTGGCTTTATTACCAAATTCATGAATCGGGCAACATACTATCCAGCATCTAGAAGGGCGTTCCTAGGAGTTGTACAAAACAGGAAGGATTTTATAGGAAGAAGGGTGGGGCAAGGACACTGTTAGCGAAATAAAATGAAGCGTTACTCTGGGGCCAGGACATTTTCTCTTTGGAGGGAGCAGGGGGAGGGTCTCCACATGGAGATTGCATCTTCTTTCTGGGGGCACGGGGAGAGGTCACCTTACTGGTGGTGCTGGACCAGACAATTCCAGACTGCATTATTAAGATGTTGTTACTGGTAGAGAGTGAAACTTCAGTTAGATCAGCTGTTAAGTCTGGGTTTGGTACCATGGGCTTTCAGCATGAGCGACATCATTTTGGGCCCACGGTTCTTGCCTTTTAACAAGAGATTTATCAAACAGCACTGCACGTGGACAAATACCTGCATTTGTGTGTTGGCCAATGAGCAGTTGATGGGCCTTGAGCATGCCAAACACTTATCTTTGAGTTAGGTTGGGGAAAAACATATGCACAACACATCCGAAATGCGAATTAACACTACTTTATCGCCTAGAAGTGATATGGGCGGCAGCAGCCGTGGCTTTGAAGAGTACGGATTCATTTTCCCATGTAACCAGTCACTGAAAGGTCAAAGTGGCTGATGGGAAGACTGAGGCCCAGGTTGGTTAACTAGGGAGCTGCGTTCACTCAGCTGGGCTCCAGGGCTTAGTCCCGTTCCACCACCACGCGCCACTTCTCTGGAGAACCTAGGAATTCAGAGCTTCCTGCAAAAGAGCTTCCCCCTCCGCAGACCCCTAGAAACATGCGTGACGACCGTGGCACGGGGCCGCTTGGTAAGGGTCAGCGCGTAAGCGTCTGTTCTGCCTCTCTGGGTGGTGGTGGTGGAGGAGGCCTCCTGGTGTCATCTTTCCCCCTTTTCACCTTTTCTCTTCATCATTGACCCCCTCCCCTCATCGCCCCAGCCTCTGCGCCCCGCCTCTGCACTGTGTTCTTCCTGCATACCGTGGGGGGGTTCATGCATGTGACACAAATAAGAAAATAGCCTATGCTCTCACACTTGGAGGCAGTGCTTATCTGTTCACATGATGTTTTTATGCAGTTTTACATATGGGAGCTGACTTTGTTCTGAGCACTTTGTCAGCATGACACTGAGCCCCTCAGCCATGTATTCCTCACATGTCAGGGGGCAGAAATCCAGGGTCCGGCAGAAGTAACGCCCTCACCTACGTAGTTAGTATATAGTTATGTTGCAGAATTATGTGCCTAGGATTCTGTAATAACAGATTGGGTGTGGATTAGCAGCTCATAAACAAGGGCGTTCCTTCTGCCGGACCCTGGACCGTACCCTCATTTTATTAAAGCAGTTGGTAAAAGAAAAAATGTTGTTGAGCTCATGCTGCACATAAAAGTTTGCATCTCATTTCTCGCCTTAATCGTCTGTCGCAAGGCTTCTTCTGTTGTGATATAAGCCATATCACTCCAGTTCGTCACAACCGCGTGATACTCTATCCAGGGGTAGGGCAGAGTTTATTCAGTTTTGTTTTCTTTTTCGCTGTTATTTTATTGAAAGATGCTGCAGAAATGTTGTTTCTATACAGAATTTTTCTGCATTTCCAATTATTTGGAGGGAGGTGATATGATAAATGGAATTGCTGGATGAAATGCTATGTTTTCTCTGACTTTTGTTGTGGATTTCCCTGTTGTTCCCCAGAAGGACTGTGTCCATTTTAGAGTGTCCCCAGCAAACAGGACCTCTTGGCCACTCTCTACAGCACAATGGGTGGTTACTATGTAAACACCAGTAGGCAGAAACCTTGCTGGTCGGGTCTGTATTCCCTGAGTGCTGTGAAGATGGAATACTCTTTTCTGTATTTGTAAATCCCTTTTGGTGAATTATCAGCTCATTTCCTTGGCATGTGTGGTTTAAGAACGTTTGCTATGGGTTATATGAGGGCTCAACATCAGTAAAGGAGCTGGCTGGCTGTGTGTTTTTAACCAGCAATGCCTCTTTTATTAATTAACCCTGTAGCCCAAGTGGCTGGCTTTTTGTTCTAATGGGCCCTGGGAGCCATCAGTTAGTCCTTCCCGTTTGGAGTGTTCCACTGTAGGTTTTCAGCATTTGGCCTGGTTTTGGCACTTGGATGGTCCATACTGAAGATGAAAGCTTCAGGCCTTTGCGTGAGGGTACATACAGGGGCTGATGACCATTAATGAGGACAAAGCATCTGTGAGTGTGGTTGAACCCCCCTTCCCTGTGGTGTCCTCACATTGGTAACACATATGGTTGAGAACTATGAGTCCTGGGCTTACTTTTCCTTCCGTAAACAAAAGAGCACCTTTGGTTTTTAATCTACCAGGGAGCCCCACAGTGGGGTAGTTGACAAGTCTGGAAATCTGGCGACTCATGAGAGTATCCCTCTCCCCAAAGCTACAAAACCCTGGTGCTGAGTGGAACCCAGTACCACAGGGACAACGCAGGGCTCTCGGGACAGCCGCCTAACGGGGACCAATGGCCGACAGTGTTTGCATCTTTCCCTGAGTGCTGGAGCCGGCAGAGATGCTCAGGAATGAGGCTCGCTGTGGGGTGGGTCCTGGCCACACCCGTTTTTTTTGAGTTGCATCTCCCCTGAGGTTTCTAGTCCTTCTCTGCAATACGGGTGTGCTAATAGTTCCCTGAGAGCTGTCTTTACAAAGGTCGCGTGGAATGAGACAGTCCAAGCCCGGGGCCTGTGGCACGGTGGGGGCTCTGATGACGTTTTCCTCCTTGGTCTCCATCTCACATCGATGTGTCTAGAATTTATAAAGTGCTCCCGTATTTATTATCTATTTTAATCTGTAAAATAACCTTGTGGATTCTGGTCTTTTATGTGCAATTCATTTTATACCATCGTGTTTCTGCTTACAAACCCTGCACAGGCCCCACATCACTTTTATGTCAGTGATCTCAGCACGGCCCAGCCTGTAGTCTCCTCAGCCTCGTCCCCTTCTCGCCGACCCACTGCCCCCACAGGGTCAGAATTGTCAGAGTTTACTTCATATGGACCTTGGGAAACAGTTCAAGTTTCCAGAGGCATAAGCAAGAAATGACCACGGTCAAGTGAGTCTTGCAAAATGTGCTACATTAAGCTTCGTGTGACCAAACTGGTTCTGTCTGCTCAGGCAACCTTCTGGGTCGGTCTCCATTTGCTTTTGATTTTAACAGCCCCACCAGATGATCTTTGCAGTGACTGGAAGCAGAGTGGCTTCTCTGTCTGTTTTCTTTTCCCTCTCGCTTTGACTGTCTTTGGTGTTTAACAAGCTTGGGAATGTTGCACAGAAGATGTCGAGTTCCTCTTCACGAATGTGGCCCAAAGTTGGCAGAAGTCACCCAGGAGTCACCTGGCACTGAGCATGCTGCAGAGCTCAGGTTCCCACCTTCCCCTACAGGAGCCTGTCCCTCTGGCCTGCAGTACTTCATTTGAAATTTGGTTAGGAAACCACAATGACACATTTTCACATTCCAAGGTACATTTTTGGCATGTTGGATGGGAGCACTGCAGGCAGAATTTTCCACATGTACTCTTGCTGGAGTTTGTCAGGAGTTTTATTATGCATATAACTGTTTCTGCCTTTCCATTCCCCCATTGCTCTCCTATATTGATATATTTTCACCTGCACAGTGTTGGAATATTCTTCAGGGTTCTTGCCTTATGATTCAGTGGCAAGACTCAAAATAACACAGAGGAAAGAAATGGGGGGAAAAAAACCTCTGGGTAAAAGAGAGTTATGCATCACACTTCTTTTATTGAAAGGAAAATTAATCAATGTTTTGAATAGGAAACTGAAACACAATAAAAGGTGGCTGGAAACAGATTGTAAATTTGATCAGTGTGCGTATGTGTGTGTTTGGAGTGTGGATTTTGGTTTATAACCACAGCTCCTTTTTGGCAGTGCGTGGAAACCTGAGAGCACTGAATACTAAGAGGTAATTCAGAAAGAAATAACACTTTAGGGGATATTGGAAAAATACAGTTTTCTGTTGCTGCAGGACTTGGCTCTGACTGGAGGCAGGGACTAGGTGTGGCGTAAAGCCTGATCTGCTCCCTTTAATATATGCTGCCTCTGGTTGCAGAGATAACTCGGAACTGCTTTATGTGTTCATTTCCCAGTACTGTAGGTTTTCATTTTATGTCTCTGGCTTCTTTGTGTCAAGCTGACATAAATCTCATTAAGTAAATGTCCATCAGCTGTTCTGGCAGTGAATGAATCCTGTTGGTTGACCCAACAGGCTGGGTTGGAGGAAGGCAGGCAATCCGTTTCACCTTCCAGTGTTTATTTCCGTCTTCATTTGAATGCACGTCTGCAGGAGAAAGCAGGAGGTGACCAAACGGGGCTCCCGGGACTCCCGTCTGCTGTCTGTCCTTTGGTTGGGGAGCTTCTTGGAAGTCCCATCTGACATCTTGGGTTTACACCTGACTGGCTGGGGTAGTGGCACCGCTTGGACATAAGGGGGATGTGGCACGTGGTGTTTGGGCTTCGAGCATGGCCTTCCTGAGTTACTGGGGTGATGCCAGGCAGGCACTCCCACTGAGGTCGTGAGGTAGTGCGGGCAGTAGCTGATGTCCTTTGACTGATTGCTGTGTGCCAGGAAGCACACATTCTGTGTATTAGAGACGGCGCACGGGGAGCCAGTGGAGCCTGCATCTCTGCCGCAGCCATTAGCTCTGGGCTGGCTAGCAGGTTTTTAAGTATTTCAACGCCATTACCTGGGTTGTGTCCAGCTCGCTGGACTGGAAACTCCTTGAGGACAGGAGTACTGACTTGCTTTTGTCCCTCACAGTACCTAGCTCACCGCTGCGTACTTAGGTAATGTCCACCAAATGTTGACTTACTAAACCAAGTCCCTCGCTGACCTCCGAGCCCTGGCTTCTCCTGACCTGCCGCCCGGCTGTGCGTCTCTTACGTGTCGGGTGTCTCCTTCGGCTGTGGGTAACCGGCTGTGGGTAACACGCGATGCTCGTGATGAGATTTTTGTGGTTAAGTACGAACACAGTGCACTGAGGGTCTCCTGGGATGGGAGGTTGCAGGATAACTTCACCTAGATCCTGGCGATTACTCTTGTCCCCTCAGGGTGACAAAACGGGGTTTGAGTTCTGAGAATGGAGGAAACAATTCTAGCTTTTCCTTCCTATAATCCCCTAAATCACACACGCTGAGTGGAGGATTTCTGGTGACTCCTAGAAGCCAAGTCGTCGCTTCAGTGCTGATTTGGGTCCAGTCTGGCCTAAACTGAGATTGGGTTGCCGTCTTGGGGATGCTGTTCCACATCCCCGACGATGGTGTCCGTGGGAGGCTACCCTGTGATGGCTTCACGAAGAGGATTGCTGGTGACATTCAGGCACAGATGTGTGTTGCTCCCGGAGTCGCATTTCTCACCATTTGTTACTGTTACTTAATTTGAAATGACAGTTTTGTGTTCTCAAAAGAACAGTCACGTTTCTCCTCCCAGATTTGTTGTGCCAGTTCATTAGTGATCTAACCGTAATGTGTGCTGGCTGAGTC
The DNA here is from genome assembly GCA_004026885.1 of Lyroderma lyra. Lineage (NCBI taxonomy): Eukaryota > Metazoa > Chordata > Mammalia > Chiroptera > Megadermatidae > Lyroderma > Lyroderma lyra. The sequence goes on along the minus strand of PVJL010014498.1, from coordinate 12,762 downwards.
CTCAGGCAGGACGCACCTGTGTGGTAACAGCATTACTCTAAAAATAAGTCTAAAAGGGCACGTTTTTCTTATAATGACAGAGAACACTGGTTTCTGTCTTCCCTATAAAAATTGCTCCTACATGGTAAATTAAAAAGTGCAGTTCCTCTTTTTGTCGGCTCAGTGATATGGTGGGTGAGAGCTGGGGTTCTCGAGTCGGTCATTCTTAAGGCAGAATCCTAGCTGTGCTTCTCACTACCTGCGTGACCTTGGCCGAGTTATGTGATGTGGCCCAGCCTCAGTTGCACCATCTGCCAAATGGTGTAATAAGAGGACGTCCTCCCAGGGTCGATGGGGTACTTACAGGTCTGTGATATGCTGTGACAGTGTGTGTCAGGCACTCAGTGGGGTGGTCCCCTCCCTTCCTAGAAATTGCCCAATAGGTGTGACTGCTATTATGATTACTTTGTCTTCATTCTTTTCATCTGCTTGGGTTTGAATGATAGTGACAGTGTTTTGGTTTGTTTCCTCTAACTTTTCCTAGTTATATTTAAGAGGAAAATTCTCTTGAACATGTTTAATAGCATAATGTCTGAAGAAATTTCATTTCTATTTTCTCCCTTTGTTTCCTTCGTGACCAAACCAAAACTTGCGGCACTGTATCGCTTCCCTCGCCGCTACCCGCCTCCCGATTCCGGGCAGTGCTCCCCGCGTGGCCGAGGGATTCCGAAACGGAAGTGTCCCAGGCGGGAGCAGCCTGTGTCCTTGGCTGCAGACGCACCTGTGTTGGCTGCTCCGGGGGAGCAGGCTGGTTCTGCAGGTGACGGTGTGTCCTGAGAGGTGAGTCAGCTGGGGGCAGGCAGAGTTTGTGCTGCAGGAACTGGCCATCTTGATGGACAGTGCACGCATCACATGTTCGGACGTATCACCGTTGGAAGTTGGGTTAGTAGTTTCCTCCGGCCTGTTTTCCTGTCTGTGAGATGGGGCTATTAACAGTGGTTACCGAGAGTTTTCGTAGCGATTAAAGGGGTCCGCAAAGGGTAAGCAGCACCGTGCCTGGTGGGTGGTAGGCACTCGATGAATGTTGTGTAGTTTATTCCTGTCATTAGCCCCTTGGTAAAGGACTAATGATGACTGAGAGGGTGTCTGCCCGTGTTGACCTTGTCATCCTTCCCTTGCTGTCTGTCATTTGGGCTGATCTATGTTAACCCTGAAATAAGTTGACTGGTAAAATAAGGTGGTGCCCGTATGTCACCAAGAACATCTAGGCTCCAGAAGCTTTGACGTGTGACTTTGGGTTGCCCAAAGGCGGGAGAAGGTGCTGGTGAGAGGCAGAACCCACAGGACTTAGTGCAGCTGATAACCCCTCCTTCCGGTTCGGGGGGGTCACAGCGGGGATGAGCTCTGGCGTGACAGCAGTGCTGGCAAAGCTTGATCATTAACGACGGAGTCCTGGAGTCAGAGCATAGCCTTTCTGTGTGACCAGCACGGAAGGGCCGATTTGTGGTCGTGTGAGAAAAAGTGACCCCAGGCCCACGACAAGGCACTGGCAAAGGCAGGAGCTTCAGAGGGGCGGCTCAGTCAGGGTTGGAGCGCTCAGAGAGAGGGGGCTGGGGTGGGGCCCAGGGCCCAGAGGGCCTCTGACCTTCAGGAAAGGGGTCCCTCTTCATTCTAAGATAAACGGGGCTGACAGGGTCACATGTGCATTTTGTCGCCTTCTCCATACTGTGGAGGGAGCGCAGGGGAAGCAGAGGCCTGTGTGGGGTGGCCAGCGGGCCTAGGCTGCAGTCACGGGCCAGGGAAGGGGGCTGGCCCTGGAGTGGCGGCCACGGGAACTGAAGGAAGACCCCAGGGCTCGGGAGCAACGTGGGAGGAGAGCGGACTGGCCTAGGAGTCCGGGCCTGGCGGTTTTAGGTGGAGCTCCTCCCCATCAGACTGTGCGTTTTCTTTAGTCTTGGTGCCGTCATTGGCCTTCACATGGCCCGCACAGTTGTTTCCTTCTGCCCTCACCTGGAATTGGTGCTCTGGGCGAAAAGGAGGATCTTCCAGCTTAGAGCCATGCCTCGTCCGACAAAGCAAGTGGCAGAGTGACGGAAGTGAGCAGTGACTTGTCAGGAGAAAGGAGCTGGTGAGGTTGACGTGTGCAGTGTCCCGCCCGGAGGGCCGTGGGTTGCGCGTTCCATTTGCACAGCGCGCGGCGGGGCCCACGTTTGGCCGTGACGTCACCCAGCGGAGGGTCATAGCATTTCGTTTGTTTCGGCTTCCGGGAAGGTTGCAAAGCCCCCCTTCCGAGCCGTCTCTAGACGAGTGTTGCTTTTCTCCAGACGGGTTTCTGTGGAGCGTGCTCGGGAGGCGCTGTTGGAGTGGGTGTTACCAAAGACGGCCACTGGGGTGTCTGGCTCCAGCCCTGCAGTTGTCCAAGAGGGACGGTCAGTCTCATTGTGATCACAGACACAGGTCACTACTCCCCTGGGTGTAGTTTACCAGCACGGGATGCCATGACCCACCCCCACAGTCTGATTGCCGCAGCACGCCCCACTGGTCCCCTACGTCCACCCTGGGCACACCTGCACTGCCGCTGAGTGCTCACTGCCTCTAGACCCTTTGAAAACGGACGGCAGGTCGTGGCACTCACCGCCTCTGGCCTCCCAGGCTTCCCTTTGTACTGAGGATAGTCAGGCCCTGGGCATGGCCCTCGGGGCCTCACACGTGGGGCCCCAGCTCCTTCCCCTCCATGGCCTCCTGCTGTCCTGCCCCGGACACCTCCCCTGTCCCTCTCAGCGTGTCTCAGTCAGCCCTTGTTCTGGCTGTCCTCGTGGCTTGGCGAGTTCTACTTCCAGACCTTTGTATAGTTTTCTTCCCCTCTTAATTTGGGTCTCTGCTTAAGTGTCACTTTATCAAGGGGCCTTTACAATGGTTCCCCACCTTCCTAATGCTGCGACCCTGTAATACAACTCCTCATGGCATGGTGACCCCCATAAAATGATTTTCGTTGCTACTTCATAACTGTAATGTTGCTGCTGTTATGAATTGTCATGTAAATACCTGATATGTGTTTTCCGATGGTCTTAGGCGACCCCTGTGAAAGGGTTGTTCGACCCCCAAAGGGATGGCAACCCACAGGTTAAGAACCGCTGATCTACAATGACACCCTGACATAAAATTAATTTATTTGTCGACTCCCCGCTGGAACGTAAGTGTCTGGAGGGCTGGGCTTTGTCCCGTTCCCTGCCACGCCCTGGGCCCGGACAGCGGCTGGCGCTCTGTGTGCTTCATGAGTACTTGCTGAATGAGTAAGTACGTGAGAAGTACCATTAAGTCCTCGTGCAGTGTCTCAGCAGGTTCTGTGACTTTAAGCAAAGCAGTGTGTAATGAAACCCTTTTACCACCACTGTTTCCTCATCAGTGTTATAGTGAAGTCACAATGAACCAAACGACGTTACCTCAGGACCTGCTGTACCCCGCTGGGTCTGCGTGGTCCTGCCTGTGAAAGTGAGGCACTGCTTCCGTGATCTGTGCTTGTGCCAGATGAGAGTAGATGATAAGGAGGCAGCTCTGTGCACAGGTGGCTGCAGCACGGGGCTGTACCTGCTTGTGTCGCAGCTTGTGTGAGTGGGGAGGGCAGAGGTGTGGACTGTCCCTGGTGGTTCAGGGCAGGCTTCCTGGAGGAGGTGATGTCTGAGCTCAGTGCAGAAACACAAAAGGACGTTCTAAAAGAGCCCTGTCTGCATCCAGTGACACTGCTGGAGGTCTGGCTTTCTCCTAGGAGAAGTCAGGGTGGCTCGTGTCCTGATCCAGGAGACCACGCAGTGCTGGGGAGGAGAGCTCAAGAGCGGGCTGCCTGCCACTTGTCTCAGAGCTCCCCGAGGGCCCATGAACCACCCGGGCCCTGCCCTTGGGGCCACAGGCCACCCCCCAGCTCTCACAGGAGCACGGTCAGAAGTCACACTGCCTGGGCTAGAGTCTTGGCTCAGCACTTCCTGGCCTTGAGCAAAATGCCTGACCGACCTTGGCCTCAGTTTGCTCATCTGTAAAGTGGGGGGCATAGTAGTTCCTGTGTCATAGAGCTTGTCCCAGGTTTACATGAGATACCATGAGTCAAGGACTTAGAACAGCAGTAAGAATGCAGTATACGAGGGCTGTCCGGAAAGCCTCCAGTCCCATAACGGCCTTTGTGTGGTGGTGGTTGTGACGCTAGTGTCACTAATGCTCAGCGCACTGCTAATCACTAATTGCTTGGAAGGGAACGTGCAGTGTTGCCCCCAGCCCTGCTTATTGCCACAGTCTCTCCTCCTGGTCTTACCACGTTTCCCCCAAATCTGTAAAGACTTCCAGAAACAGAAATAGGTGACAAAGCAGCCCACAGGTCACACCCTCATACCTCAGAGTGACAGATTTAAAAGACATTTGTATATTCCCCCTCCCCCCACCCAGGTGTCAGCTGGACAGCGAGGAGGGGCTGGGCCCCCACCCGGCTCCTCCCCGAGTCGCCCCCCGCCCCCCCCCCCC
>PVJL010014497.1:0-27840 GCA_004026885.1 Lyroderma lyra | reverse complement strand
CACCCCGTCCAGTCCCACCCCTGAGCTTCCAACCCCGCCCCTCCACCGACTCCGCCGACCCCTCACCGCACGTGCCCCGCCTCCCGCACCCCACCGGGTCCTCCTGCGTCGGTTACCGGGACCGGCCTAGTGTCTGCCCTGCCTCCCCGCGCAGCGCCCCCACTCCTGTGTCCCCCTGTTCCCCCGACACCCCCCGCCCCCGCCCCGCAGGCCCTTCCGGCATGTCGTCTGCCCTTCCTGCGTGCACCTGTCCCCCTCCGCGTCCCCTGTCCCCCTGTCACGCCACGTGTTCCCTCTTTCCCCGCGTGCCCCCAGTCGCCCCGCGTGCCCCCGTCCCACTCGTATCCTCCCCGCGTGTCCCCTGGTCCCGTTTACGTGCGTTTCCCGTGTCACGCCGTGTCCCCGTTCCTCCTTCGTGTCACCTTGTCCCCCCTGCGTGTCCCCTGTACTCCCTCGTATCCTCCTTGCCTGTCCCCCGCGCGTCCCCCTGTCAAGCCACGTGTCCCCCGTTACCCCCGCGCGTATCCTGTCTCCCGTCCCTCCCTCCGCGTGCCCCGTGTCCCCCCCCCCCCCCGCCACGCGCCGGCGGAACTGTGGGATTGTCGCGCACAGGAAGTGGCGGGGCGGTGCGGCCGAGGGCGGAGGGCGGCGGGCCGGGCGGGGGGATGGGGGCCGGGGGCGGCGGGCGCCGCACTCGCTGAGGCCCAACGCAGGGCCGGCGGCCCAGGGCCGAGCGCAAGCCGGAGCGTCCCGGAGGTACCGCCCGGAGGCAACGCCGGGGTCACAAGCGGACGAGCAGGTGAGCGGCGGCCCCGGCAGAGATCGGGCCCCCAACACCCGCGCCGGACATCGGCCCCCCGCCCCGCCGCCCGCGGTCGGTCCCCTCCCCCACCCCGCCGCCGGAGGTCGCCCCTTCCCGGCCCCTTCCCGGCGCCGGCGCTGGCCCCGCCGCAGTGGTCCGGCCACGCTGTGTCAGGCGCGGGGCCTGCGGGAGCACGGAAGCTGGGGGTCCGAGGGGCCGAGCGGTCCCTGGGCCTGGGCGCTCCCTCCTGGCCTCCCTGGGACCCTGTCGGGCGGAGGCCCCGAGCCAAGTCCCCTCCTGGCCGCCCCTGGGCCGGGCTGGGGGCGCCTCGGGCGGGGCCGAGGGAGGGCGCGACACCCCTCCCCTCTCCCCGACCTCGCTGGGGCCCCTCTGCTCCGCGGCGGAGGACATGCGCCCGGCCCGGTGGCGGGGGCGCTGGGGACCCAGCACGCGGCGCTCAGCGTTGGTTTCGGTCTCGGCCGCCGGCGCTGGGGGAGGGCTGCAGGTGGACCGGGCAGAGGTGCGCCCCGCTCTCGGCTTTGACTTTGGCGTTTGGACCAAAGGCCAGCTGTGAATTTCCACGTTTCCAGTCAGCTGATGGGTCCGTGACCCAGGAGCCGTGGGGAGGGGAGGAGGCCACCTCCACTCCGGGGCCATCCCGGGGCCACCCCCGGCCGAGGCCTTGGATCCCTGGGTCCTCTGATCGGAGATTAGCAGTCGAAGCTACCAGGAAAACTATGCAGTATTTATTTTCTACTTCGAGAGGAATTCGGTGAAATAGGGGAATGCTTTTATAAATGGCTTCCCCGATCTTTTCTTTTTCAGCACACTATTAAGTTGTCGAGGAGAATACTTGAGCAGTTGGGTTCCTTTTCATAGGAAATAGGATCCTATAAGAAGGAAAAATAAGGGGGATTGTCCTTGAGACACACCAGACTGAGAAGTGGCCCCAGTATTAAAAGCGAGTATTGTCCTGGAGAACCCCGATCCTGAGCTGGGGAGCTGGTGCTGCCGGCCGTGTCACTGCAGCGGACCTGCGAGACCCCTGGGTGTTTGCCTCATTTAGGGACGGCTATCAGCGTGTCCTCCGTGTGGGAGCTTCCTGAGAGGTCTCGGTCAGATTCTGAACACCCTCTAATTTGTTCCCCCGCCCCCCATGCTGCCCCCACCTGCTGTTAAAGTTGCAGTTAGCCTGTGACACCTCACTTCTGTATCCATGTCTCCGGGACTCTTAGGGATCATCTTGATTACATTGTTTACAGACGAAGTTACATGTGGTCGACATTCAGGATGCACAGGGCCTCTCTCGGCCTTGGGGGGTGTAGGTGCCTTAAGGTCTTGAACCAGACTTGACGAGCATGTGCCGTGGCTGTGCTTGGCGGGGGACCGCCGCTCACTCCCCCTTTGGGGCCCTACCTGGGCATCTCTGCCAAGTCAGCGTCGTGGCAGCAGCCTGCACTCACGTCTGCTCCCTGGGCAATGGGGAAGGAAGACATGGGAGGGGTCCTTGAATCGCAGAGCCCTGGTTCTAGAAGCCGCCTTCCCCAGGGGGTGCTGCCACCCTGGCTGGCGCACCCTGTGTCTGTAGCACGTCTGCGCCGGGGTGGCAGTTGTTTGACTTGGGGAGTTAGGCAAAGCGTGTCCACCCAAGTGGCCCTTGCGCGCCTGCGTCCCACGAGCACTCGAGGTGGGTCCTGATATACACAGGGTCAGCCCTCAACATGTGACCTCGTGAAAGGGTGGGGTCTGTGAAAAGATAGGCTCGGTCACCTGTGGAAGGTCAGGTCACAGGTCTGCACGGCCGGAGTTAGACCGAGCTCCGCGGACGCCCGTCTCCTCAGACCCGCCAGTCCGGTCAAGGCAGAGGTAGGAAGTGAGATGTCGAAACCCCTGTGCCCCCAAGCGGTGGCTCCGGCCGCCTCGCTCCCCCTCCGGCTCCGGCCTTGTCAGAACTGCCGATTTACGGCTACAGAGGTGGCCGGCTGGTGTATCATTGCTGGAGCAAGGCAGGATTGGTTACGTTGGTCTGTTTCGTTTTGAACAACTCGTACAGACGGGGTCTCCTTGTTACGAAATTGACGTTACGGTAAAGGTGCCTGAATTTGGTAAAACTGTTGCTCAGAAATTTTATGGATGTTGCCTTTGGTGGACAGAGCTTGCCCTGGTCAGCGAGCTGTTTCACACTGCAAAGCCGTACTGGGACCTCATCCGCCGGTCCTCGAACCACCTAATAATAATACTCTGAAAAGTAACCTACATTACTAATTTTAAAATGCCGTCTTGTAGGCAGCCGCATGGTGGTCCCTCCTCTGACATCTTTCGTTGGGCTGCTCAGAAGCATTCGTGTGTTTGATTATCTGTACCCAGCAGGACAGCCTGGAGCACCGATAGTCTTGGGGCGTCTGTGTGTTTTGGAGTTGAGGAGCTGGGGGAGGGGAAGCTGGCTCGAGTGCTCACTGCAGGGCCGGAGTCTCTAACGGGCCCTTGGAGCTGTGGGTGACTGGCTGTCACAGAGAGGGTACGTGTTGGATGCCAGTGTTACCAAACTGAAAGGGACACGCGTCCTCGAACACGTGGCCGGCAGAATTCCTCCTGGCCGGGTGCTTTGCAGTGCACGGAACTAGGAGCTGAAGCCGGACAGCTGGGCCGCCGAGGGGTCTGTCCCCAGCTGACGCGGGGAGGCCACGCATCATTCCTGTGGGTCGGCTGGCTTCCCCCCCCGCCCCCCGAGATGGTGGGGGGTGCGGTCTGCGATGGAGCAGTGCGGGACTCTGCCGGAGCTGCCGCCCAGAAAGGCCGGGCCCACACCCAGGGCTCGGGCCACCCTGCTCCCCAGAGCTTGCAGCCAGGCGGGGGCCTGAATTCCGGAGCCCCAGAGGTGGCGGTGTCTGTCTTCCTCATGCCGCGTGCCAGCCTGCAGACTCTGTCAGTACACGCTGGTGACGGACGTGTCCCCCGCCGCGTGACGTAGGCTTCGCGTGTTGTTTTCATAGCAGCAGCTGCAGAGATCGCACTCGTCAGGCGGCCTGTGCGCTGATTCTGTGGCCATGCTCTCAGAATGCCCCTGTGGGGACAGGGGTGTCGCCCCATGGCGCTCAGGGCGCAGGCGGTGAGTCTGGACGCCAGCCAAGCTGCCCTGACGCTCGGGAAACGCAGCTCGTGAAAACTCTCCATTTTAGAAGCAGAAACCTGGAGGCTGGCCTCCCAGAAGTGGTCATTTAAAAACTTCTGGTGGTGTAGAGCAGGTGACCCGTGGGGACGGGTCAGAAGTCCCCATCCGAAGTGATGGAGACGGACGCGCATTGTGTGGGTGCAGATGCGCCTGGGCTCAGCTCGTCCCCAGCGTGGGGGCGGGGACACCGTGCACGGCGGGCTGTGGACTCGTACTGCAAAGACTGGGCTGGCGAAGCCTTTCGTAGGTGGGTCTCTAAGTCAGAGGAGAGTCCTAGTCTAAATGGGGGGATTGAATGAATGAGTGAATGAATGAATGAACCTCTTCCTAGGGAGCTACACGCAGTCCCAACATTCAGAGACCCATTACGCAGTGGGTAGACCTTGCAAAATACGCTTCAATAGCAGCGATTTTTGCCCAAATAAGACAGAAGTCAGATTGGTGAGTGAAGACTGCATCGGTTTGGGTTATGCCGCGAGTGGGGTGCCAAGGTGAGAAGCCAGGGGTTCACTGGGAGAAACGCTGTGGCGGACGGAGCGGGGCAGGAGGAGGTGGGGTGCTCTGGGACCGCCATGCTGCGGTGACCCCTGTGAGAGGAGATACAGGGTGGGGGGTGGGGCAGAGCCTCCGCCCGGGGTCTTCAGGCCGAGATGCCCCCACCCAGGAGCCCCATGTCTCCCAGGCCTGGCCCTGCTCGAGGGCCCCCACCGAGCCTTCTGGCCAGAGTGAGGCCTCGGCTTACCCCTGGGTCAGGGTCCTGGAGGCTGTCCACTCCCTTCCTGCCATGTGGCAGGACCTCTGTTGATTGGGGTGTGATGGCGGAGCTCTGTGACTGCCCCAGGGACAAGGGTTGGTGAGTGACGCCTAGAGATAATCCCGTCTGTTAACAGTAGTGGCATGGGGCGTGTTGGGGTTTTGTTTTAGAAAAAGCCTGTGGTTGGGGCAGGTCCCCGGGCTGTCACTCAGGCCCCTTCGCTGGGACTGGTGGCCAGCTGCCGAGTCCGACGCCAGTGCCCGGGCGCTTCCGGACGGACGGCGGGGTCGGAGCTCACAGGCCAGCGGACTGGTCACTCAGTTTTCTAGGTGGAGGTGCACCTGGTGCTGCTGTCACTTACGTGCTGGGACGCTCGTTAGAAAACGCACCGGTGGCCTGCAGCCCGGCATTTTCCCGGAGCCCCAACTCTTTGTACCTTTCTCTGCTTTGCACGTAGGGAGCCTTTGGGTACAGACGTCTCTCTTTCGGTGAACGAGGCTGTATGTGGAGGTTGTAAACACAGGTTCTGACGGGCCAGCCCGGGAGGCAGGCCAGAGGCGGAGCCGTGACGGCCACGCACACGTGAGTGTGACTGCCACCTTTGCTGGGGCACACTCGCCTGACCCAGCGCTGACCCCCAGCCGGCACCACCCCACGGGCCCAGCCCCGGCCCTGGCAGCTCCCCGGGCTGCGGGGGGAAGCCGGAACCCCGGGTTTTGTATGCCATCATTTATTTCGAACGGGCCGTGCCGGCGAAGCAGAGCTGCTCCTGCCTGTGGCGGTGTGAGGGTCACTATTGTCACGACCGCCTGCCTAAGACATGCGTCTAAGTTTTGAATTAAACATCAGAATTCACTGGCAACTTGGGCCGCGAGCGCATTCGGTACTTTGGCGTAGAGGTTTGCAAGTTGGCTTTCTGCTCCAAGGTCCTCCTCTCTGTGCCGGTCGTGCTGACCCTGCGGCCGTGTGTCCTGGCCCCCTCTGGCTGGCTGTCACCTTGCCGTCCGGCCGTCCTGCCCCTGAGCCTGCGCTATAATGTGCCACATGCTGCCTCAGACTCCGGTTAAATTCCTTCCCGGGAGCCCTGATTATTGTTGGTGCTTTCACAAGTGGTGTTTTTAAATCTCATTTTTAATTAAAAAAAATCTTCTAGCTCCTTCTTGGTGACGTCGAGCAGTGCAGTGGCCGTGAAGGGTGGGGTTTGTAGTCCGTCGCCTGCCCGGTGTCTGCTCGTCATTGGGGTGTGGGTCTGGGGACACTCGGTGCAGGTGGCCTGTCGTCTGGGGACGGTGGTGGCTTCTGCCTCGTGCCACTGTCGTAACGCCTGGGCCTCCAGGACCGTGTTACTGGGAGGCGCTCCCGTCCTGGTCCTGGTCGTTGGAAGGTGATACAGACACACAGGCTGCTTGGTCCTGGGTCATCCCAGTGGCCACGGCCGCGCTGATAGGGCAGAGCTCGGAGGGCTCCGCGTGCCCGTCTCCGAGCCGAGAGAACTGACTTGTGGCACGTCCACGGGACGGACACACGGTGACGTGGCTCCCAGCACAGGCAGGTGTGCGTGCGTCTCAGGTGTGCCAAGTGACAGGACCGCCCGACCCGGGACAGGGAGCACAGAAGCAGGGACAGCAGGCCTGCCGCCTGAGGTCGGGAAGTGGTCACAGCGGGGACGCCGGGGGCAGGTGGGACCTGGGGGGCACTGGGAACGCTTTCTTTGTTGACCCAGGCAGTGGTCACACGGCTATTTTGGGTGTGTGAGAGCTGAAGCTGCACCATTAAGATGCAGGCGCCTTTCTGCACGTATATTGTACTTAGAAGGTTTTACAAAAGAGTTAAAGAGACAGCGACACAGCGAAGACAGACGGGAATTCAACCTGCGTGTCGCCGGTTGTGCACAATCAGAAGCCGCAACCGTGCAGCCCGGGGCCACTTAGCGCGATGCTCCGGAGAGCTCTCCGGGCACCAGAGCCGACGGGCCCAGGAGGGGCAACAGACAGACATTTAAACACCCCGAGGGCCGCTGAGAGGCAGTCCCCTGGCAGGGAAAGGGACGCAGGTGGCCCGCGCTCCCCGCCAGAGCGACAGTACCTGTCACACCGGAGAGGGTCTCAGACTGTGCTCGGCCCCCCGTCCTCCAGGGCCCACCGGCGCTCAGGGAACGTGTTTGTAGGGGTCCTTTGGGGGACGGCAGAAGGGGCCTGCTGGGTGACCGACCACACGGGCCTGTCTGTCTCTGGGGCCGGTCGGATGAACCAGCAGATGCCCACAGACCTGGACGCCGTGTCCCTTAGAAACAGGGGCAGCCCCCTTGTTTCCTGCAGGCAGCCCCAGGGCTGGTGGGAAGACAGCAGGGCTTCGAAGGACGCATACAAAAGGGGAGGGGGCTTGGCTGGAAGGGTGACACTCCAGAAATGGCCCCGACTCCTCCGAAGGGGTGGGCGGTCCCACAGGGCGGGTGACAGCGTACAAAGGGCCGCCTGGGGGTGTGGTACAGTTAACACAATGACGTCTCACAAAGAGAGAACGCTCCTGTTTTCGTAGGTGCCCCCCTCCCAGGTTAAGAAAGTTCACTTGTTTCTAAGAGTGTTTTACTGAAAATGTGGTTTCTATCAAAGACCTGTTCTGCTTGGGTGGGTCTGCGCAGGGGCTTCTCCGTTTCCCGGCTCACCCGGGCAAGCACGCGCGTGGATTTCCTTGCTTTGCTGGAGCTGCCCCGTCCCGGCCACGATCCGCCGTCCAGGCTTGCGCTGCCGCCTTTGCTTTGTTAGTGCTCGTGGGGAGGTTATTGCGCGTATTCAGAAGGGGCCTTGGCGTGGAACTCGCCCGGGCTGGGGGGCTGGGGTCGGCCTGGGGAAGCGTTGCCTCTTTTGCAGCCTGTGAAGGAGCTCACGGGCGATCGCGGTGACGTGTCTCAGACGTGGCGTCTCCGCCTGCGCCCGGCTCTCATGTAGACGCGTGTTCTGGTTCGAGCTCTGTCACAGGCACCGGGCCGTTCGGGTCCCCCCTCCTGTCTGAATAAGACTCGACAAGTTGTTTTTGCAGGACTCTGCACTGGTTCCTCGTTGCTGCGTAACAAATGACACCGACAGCCGCGCGCAGTGGCTTTCACGTGACACTTAGACCGTCGCACCCCTTCTGTGGCCCAGGCGTCCCGTACTGCTGCGCTGGGCCCTCAGGCTTGGAGCCTCTGGCAGGCTGCCGTCGAGCTGTCCCAGGGGCTGCAGTGTTAGCTGAAGGCTCCCTGGGGAAGGGTCCCCGTCCAGGTCCCTCGTGGGCTGTCGTCAGGGTTCGGAAGGCTTGTCAGCACGGCCACTTGCTCGTCAGAGCATGGAAGCACGAGGGGCGGGGAGACGCGGGAGGCGGTCCCTGCAAACCTCCCTCGGAGGTGACTTCTGCGGGTGCCGCTTCCGTTAGCAGCCAGTGACCCGGTCCAGCCCACCCTCCAGGGCAGGGCGTCCCCCAGGGGTGCGAACCGCGGTGTCCCCCACACTGCACCCCTCAACTCACCTGCGTTCCTTTCTGAGTCACCTCGGCGGAGGCCCGTCTGTGCCATCGCTGCCCTCGGAGCCGCGTGTGGCTGTGCACGTCGCGTCCCCGGTCGGCCTGCCTTCTGCCGCTGGGGTCTGCTTGGCCCCTGCCGGCCGCCCACGCCCCTCGGGTTTACTCTCCGTCTAGGCCATCCCAGTGGGAGCCGGGCTCCTTTTCCATTTCCTTCCTAAGCGTCGTTTCTCACTGCTCGGACGTCACTTCTGTCACCAGCGTTTAAGGCTGTACCCTTCCATCCTTGCTCCTGCTGTGTCGTGTCCCGTGTGTTGTGGTATGTAGTGTTTTCGTCGCTCAGTTCTAAGCATCTAGAATTTTCTTACATTCTTCTCTGACCTGTGGGTGATAGAGAAGACACTTATTTTCTAAATATCTGGGGATTTGGGGTCACATTTTTCACCTCAGCTGCCCTGGGGGCCAAGGACATGGTCTGCGGGGCGCTGGCTCTGTCTGGAGATGGGAGGTGTCTTGTCACTGTGCCGGGGCCCCCGCCGGGGCCACCAGGGAGTCCCTGTCAGCTCCGCCGTCCGTCCCGTGTCACTCGCGTGTCCTGTCGCTGGCTGCATGTACAGTCCCCCTTCCTCGGCGTCCCTCGTTCCCGGTGGCCTGTCCAGTGTGAGCTCTGTCGTTTGTCTGGCTGGGGATTCAGCTGCTCCGGACGAACGCCCGCCCCGCGAGCCCTGGTCCGTGCTGTGTGGTCACTCGCTGCTGCGTTCGTGGGTCGGCTTCCTCTTCCGTTTCCGTCCGTCTTCGTCTCCGTCGAATCGGCCGCGAGCGTGTGAGCTGCTCGTTCGTCTTTTTATCTCAGTGATGATACTTTTCATTCTGGAAGGTTCTCTTTGGCTCTCCCCAAGTCTGCCCCTGCGTCTGCTTGGTGTCTTTTTAGTTTCCTCTTTTCTCTCTAAACGTGCTCGTTGTAGTTCCTAAGAAGGGGGTTCCCTGGGGGTGCAGGGGCTAAGGCTTCGGCGCTCTCAACGCTGCGGCCTGGGTTCGATTCCCAGCCCAGGAACCACCCCCAAAGTAAAGAAAGAAAACACATGCCCCACGACGAGCGGCACCCAAACCGTAGCAATGCCCAGTGTCCTCCCCGCGTCTGACGCCCCGACGGCCGGATCGTGCCGCAGCGTTGGGGTGGCTGGCCGTCGCGTGCACCGGGCTTGGGGACCCGCGGGGGACCGGCCTGCGCCCCGGGAGCTCTGCTGCTGCACGGCGCTCGGCACGGGCGGGCCTCGGCCGTGCTGGGGTAATTTTCCGGGCTCACGGGGGGCACTTCCGAAGATCCAATTGACAGAGAAGGAAACGGGCCCCAAAGAAAACTCCGAGATGGAAGCAATGGCCCCCATTCGGGCGAGCCTGTACGAGTCCTGCTGAACAGAAGGAAAGCTGGAGGGACGTCACAGGGATGCCCACATCTCCCTCGGGGGCTGCGCCCGCCTGGGGGAGGGAGGCCCCTGCACCCCAGCGCATCAGTGACAAGTGCGTTTGGGACAGAACTGTGAACTGCGTCTCCGATTGTGTCCCCCGTGAACGTCACTTCCTGTCGGCTTCTGTCATCCCGACGTCGGGGATGGTTCCTGCCCTCTGAGACCAGGCAGACGGCGTCACCATTTACACGGATTCCTTAAAAGTGACGTTTTCTGGTCGCTGAGGAACTGCCCTCCCTGTGCAGTACGTGTGGCAGCAGCGAGGACCCTGGTTTGCGAAAGGCGGTCAGTGGAAGAGCCTGATTCCGGGGACCCTGGTCATCACGTCGTCGTGTGTGAGACTCCAGACGGGAGACGGTAACTGGGGAGGAGAAGGGGCTGGGCGCCCAGCGCGCGTTCTCCTCGGGGCCCCTGCTCGCGGGGGTGGCCTTTGGGGACGCGGCGGTGGCCCTGTCCCCCTCTGGCTCGCGCATTTCCTGGGAGGCAGCCGCCTCCCGCTCTCTGCCCCCTCGTCGGCGCTGGTGCCCGAGCCCCGGGCCCGAGTGTCCCCGCACGTCCCCGCCCCAGCTCAGCTGCCCATCTCAGCGGGACCTTCCGGCTGTCCTCGGGGGCCCAGCGGCCCGCCTCCCGTCCGCCTCCTCTCCTGTGGTGAAGCCAGTGTCCGCGGGTGTCCGAGCCAGGCCCCTCGGCCCTGCCCGCGACCTCCTTTCCTCCATGTCCCTCACACTCTCCCCGGCCGGGATCCCCAGCGATTCCACCTCCCCTGTCGTGTACCCACCCCCGTGGGCCTCCCGGGGCCACCGCCACGTCCCCAAAGGTCACGTGCCCCCGTTCTGCCCCCACCAGGATCCCCCCTGCAGCCACATTGCAGCCGCCCGAACCCGGTCCCTGCTGTGGTCCCTGCTGTGACCCCGTGCGGTGATTTCGGCTGTGACCCCCTGCGGTGACATCGGCTCTGTCCCCTCCTCCTCCTCACGCCCCGAGAGCGCAGATGGACTCTCGCCTTGGACGCTGTCTTTGTTCTCTCGGCTCTCGCGGCGTGGCTGAGCTCCATCACTTGCCCTTGTCCCTGTGCGAAGACCATGGGGGTGGCCCTTGACTCCGTGTGCGGACGTGGGTGCGTGCAGCCGGCCCCGCTGCTGGCTGCTGGCGCCAGTTCCATGCCTGTCCCCAGTGCAATGGCCACACGCTCACGGAGGGTCGTCTGCAGGCGGAGCGCCGGGCCGAGCGTCCGCGCGCTCCGAGGACGTCACTCCACGTCACCGCCCTGCTGCACCTGGGGTGTCCCAGGTCGTGTCCGCGTCTCTGCGTCGTTCCCGGCTCTGAAACCCAGCAGGCTGACACCGCGTGGCTGCGTCTCGCCGCGGTCTCCACAGGAGCACAGCCGATCCTGTGCCTGGCTCGTGAAGGTCGGCGGTGAACACAGGCGGCAGGTGACCCGTCTTCCCTCCAGGGAGCTGTCGGGGTCGCCCCCAGGCTGGCTCGAGGCCGAGGTCGAGGGGGACAGCAGCTCCCGGTGGTGACTTCCCTCGTCTCGGTCGTGGCCTCTGCTCCTCATCTCCTCCTCCCGGAGCTGGTGGGGGTTGGAAGGCGCTCTGCAAAGCCGCGTGCACACACGACACAGCATGTGACAGGAGCAGTGAGGTGACACGGGGCAGAGTGCGGTGAGTGCCGGCCGGCCTGCCCAGGGACGGCAGCCCTTAGAAAGAAGTGACTCAGATTGGTGAGCGCCACCCGCAGGAGGGGGCAAGGACAGGGACAGGGTGCGCGGAGGCTGGCCGTGAGCCCTGGGGCACCTGACGAGGCCCCACGTGTCCCCCCCGACCCCGTGTCGGCCCCTGCTTCCTCCTTGGGTGCCGACGAGGAAGGGGGGCTCCTGGCCGCCTGTTCCTGTTGGCTCTGGAAGAAGCCGGAGGGCGTCCTGCGGGCCGCCTCGCGGGGCCCCGGGGTGTGTCCAGGCCGCGGTCGGGGCCGGCGTGCTGCGTCACCGCTCCGGGACCCCGCGCTGGGCACCTGTCCGCCCCCCAGCACGGCGCGGCCTTCCTGTGCCAGCTCCTGGCTTCCCTCGCTGCTGAATCATTTCTGGGCTCAGCAGATCGGAGAGTGGCATCTTGCCCCCTTGACGCCACCGGGCTGAGGAGCGGCGACGGCCAGCCGCCCAGCTCACTGCGTGGCCCCGGTGGCCGGCTGGCGGGGGCAGCTGAGGGGCAGCTGCGGCTCCTGGGCCCCGTCCGAGCTGTGCGGCTGCTCCGCCTGCGGCGGAATTCAGCCTCGGGCGTCTCGTGGGGCGGCCTGTCCCCCTTCGTTGTCAGGACGCTGGTGGGCTCCGAGGGGCCATCGCCCGTTCTCAGAGATGTTGCGTGTTGTCGTTTGTGTGTGTGTCGGGGACACGTCTACGCCCGGGGCCGTTTGAAAATAAATGTCAAAATTCACCCCCCATGTGTGGCCGGACGGGCGGTGTGACAGCACTGCCTGCCAGTGACCCTGGTCACGCGGACCCGGTGACGACGCGGGCACACGGTGGGGGGAGGCCCACGCTGAGCGCACAGGGACGAGTGGGCCGCCACCAGGGGCTTCGGATGAGCTTTATTTGACATTGTGTTCAGGTTGACACATGTGACAGGCAGCTTTGTCCTGCTCGGGCCGGCGGTTTGGTTGTGGAGAAAATCGTTCTTCAACACGGGGGGTCGGACGGACGGACGGACGGACCGGGGCGCGGGGGGCCGTGTGAGACAGAGGCTTCTCCCCAGCCAGAATTTCGTTTTAGGGAGGAAGAGTGGGGGGCAGGGGGGTAAGGACGAACTGCACGTGCCCCTTCACCTGTTCGCGGGGAGGCCCCGTTTCCCCTCCTTCCGGAAGTTACGGCGAGATGGGAATCGGAAGTGTGTGCGGCATGGCTCCGTGTTTGTACTTCGTAACGTGCGGTTACGTTGAAGCTCCAGGCATGGGGGCGCGTCTTGTTTTATTTTTAATTGAGAAATAGGAAATATCGAGCCCCCGTCCGCCGTCCCAGGGGGCAGTCACCGCCGTGGTGGAGCTAAAGAGTGGGCGAAACTGCGAACCTCTAAAATCGTTAGCCTGGGAAGGGGGCGGGGCGACAGGAGGGGGACGCCCCGGGAGAGCCGTGCTGTCCCCGTGGGCGGGCGTGCGGGTCCCCGCGGGGTGAGCGCCCCAGGACGGCTCCCTGTTGAGCCGATGGGAGAGGACCACCTTTCGGGTGTCCTGGGTTGGTGGGCTGACGTGTCCGCCTGCACCCTGTGGGACCCCACGTGACCCTTTCTTTTTATTTTGTTTTATCATTACCTTCTTGTCGTTAAACGTGTTGGGGTGATACTGGTTAGTAGAAGTTACACAGGTCCCACGTGTACAATTCCACAGGCATCTGCGTGTTGTGTTACCTCATCACTCAGAGTCACTTCTCTTCCCACCACCGTGTACGTGAGACCCCGTCCCCGCTCCCCTCAGACAGCCCCGAACCACTGAACTACTGACCGTGTCCGTGAGTTTTGTTTCTTCGTTGCTGTCAGCTTTGTGTTGCACGTAGGACTGAAGCCACACGGTTCTTGGTGTCCTCTGTCTGCTTATTTCGCTCTGCCCGACGGTCTCCGGGTCCCGCCGCCGACCGCCGTGTGTGCTTGGTGCCCTAGCCCACAAGTACCCTGTAGTACGCTTTCACGGCACGGAAGTGGGCTCCCTGGACGGCCCACGCCCGGGGTTTCAGGTTGCTGGGTATTCTGACCTGGGACGTCCTGCCCCCGTGTGCGCTGGGGCCCCGGGCACGGCGGCTGTGCGGGCCTCCCCGGGCCGCCTCGGACGGGAAGTTCCGTCAGACCAGGGGCTGCGGGACCCAGGGGAGCCGTCTGCCCGTCGTGCTCCTCTCAGGAGGGACCCCTGGGTCGTGGGGACGTGCTTCCCATTAGCTGGCTTTAGGGCTGGATCTCTGTCTCCTAAAGAAGTACCTTTAGCTGGGTCACCTCTGTCACCAGGCGTGTGTAGTCTCCAGGTTGGGGGCGGGGGCAGGCCCCATGTGCAGCCCCTCCGCCCGCCTCCCCTCCCCCATGTCAGGTGACGCAGGGGGTGCCCTTCCCATGAGCAGCTCGCCGGTGTCAGAGGCGTGACGGTGTACAGCGAGCGTGAATCCCTCCCACACGTTCTCCAGTTTCTCAGCGGAGCCACATAGTAACTCCCTGTCCCCGCGTCACCTGAGTGGGAAGTGCAGTCATGGCTCGGCCTGAGGCCCAGGCTCCTGCCCAAGGACGGTTCGGCTGGGTGTGGCGGGGGGTTTGGCTGGGCGTGGCCCCCGCCGGCATCTGAGGGATGGCTGGGAACTTGACCTTGGGTGTGGACGTGAGGCTGTGTCAGCATCTCACGGCACTCGTCAGCGTTTGTTGTGCATTTTGATCCTTTGTCTCTGCTGTCCCTCCCCGCCCCCGACCCCGTCACCTCCGCTAACTCAGCTAGCAGCGATGCTGTGCCCCGTCCTCAAAAACGGCAACGCTCACCCCCGCGGCAGGAGCCGCTCTGGTGGGAACCTGGTTTTCCTGAAGGGTGAGGACCTGCCTCAGCCCAGGGACCACTCGTGGCAGTGGACGGGCCAGCGTCCCCCGGTCCCGCGGGGTGGGTGGGCCCCGGGCCCAGAACAGGATCGTCAGTCCTCGGCGGCCGTGCGGAGACCAGGTCTCGGCTCCCACGCTGTATTTGCGATCGCCTGTTTCTGTGTCGCAGGGAGGCGTGCGCCCCGCTGCGCTCTGCAGGACGAGGGGCTGCGGCCGGGGGAGCCTCGGGCGTCCGTGGTTTAAGGCTGGTCCCGTGCCGTCGTAAGTGTGTGCTTTTGCCCATTGTTCTTCCGGGGCGTGTGTCGCGCCGGCTGCCGGTTCAGGCTTGTTGCTGTGACGTTGTTCACGACAGGCCCCTTTCCCGGCTCCTGAAAACCGGCGGCCGTCTCGGTCCTTTTCAGACGCTTTCTGTGTTGTTTGTGGCATTAGTTTCTGCTTTTTAGATGATTTCCTTTTCAATCTCCTTTTTGTTCTTCTGACTTCTGGAGCTAGAGTTCTGTGTCATTTGTTCTCAGCTTTTACGGTTCCTACTACGCACTTGAGCAAAGGGGACCTTCGACCCCTTAGGACCGTGTTCACGGCAGCCCGTACATTGTGCACGACAGATTTTCGTTACTGCTCTGTTCAGTTGCTTTTCTAATATCCATGGACGTATTTTTGATTATTGATAACTGCCTTGAACTTGTAAACACACGGAGATTTTTCCAAATCCCTTTTGTTGCCTTTTCTGTAAGCCGTAGTGCATCCGTGTGGAAGAATACACTCTGGTTGACCCCTTGCTTTGTGGCCCAGCACGTGGTCAAAGTGTGGAAGCGTGCTGCGTGTCCTTGGGAAGCGTGTGTTCTGCAGTCCCGCGGGGGCTCTTCAAGTTTCGTAAGCGTGTTGTTGGAACTTCTGCATTTGGTTGGCACGCTGCAGAGCGTGGACCCAGTCCGGCGTGCCACCTGTTTCTGCAAACACAATTGGATGCGATCACAGCCCAGCCGCGCACTTCCACAACTGTCTGTGGCTGTTCTGCACGACAGACTTGAGATAGAGACCATGTGGCCTGAAAAATATAAAATATTTACCGTCTGGCCCTTTCTGGAACGTGTTTTCCGCCTCCTCAGTCTGTGTTGATTTCTCGTATCGGTTCCTGAGAGGGGCCTGTGCGACGCTCCCGCAGTGGCTGGGCATTGGCCGGGTCTTCCGCACGTCCGTCAGCTCCTGCTGCGCCGTGTGTTGGGAGCTATGTTGTCTAGTGACACAGTTCTCATTGCTGCGTCTTCCCTGGGACGAGGTGTCCCTCGTTATGAAGGGGCCTCGATCTCCCCCAGTGCTTCCAGCCCGGTCTGCTTTGTCCGAAGTGCGCGGACCTGAACCGGCTGCGTTTGCTCAGTATTTGCCTGCGTGTCTCTAGTCTTTTATTTTTAACCTCGTAGCTGTGCCTTGCAGACAGCACATGATTCAGGCGTTTTAAAATTGAAGTTTGACGATCTATTTTTTTTTTTTCTTAGTCCGACAAGGCTATTTAACTGGAGCTTGTTTACGTGAAATGTCGTTCCCGCTGGATTTGGGTTGAAATTCACCAGCGCTCATCTGTTGCTGTTTTAGCTGCTGTGTGTTTGCCCTGTCCTCGTCTTCTCTCGCTCCTTTTGAGTTGATGGTTAATCCTTTCATTTTCTCCCCCTCTACCGGTTTGGAAGTTTTAGACTCTTGCTGTTCTCTTGGTTTCCGCAGAAATTCCAACGTTCTTATCAAAACCCTAAAATTAACGAGCACTGCCTCTCGGGAGACCCGGGACCCGAGAGCAGCCATCAGCCTCCCTCCCCGCTCGTGCGTCGTTGTGTGGTTAAAATTTTAACCTCACAGACGTGGCTGCGGCCTCCTGAGCATCCTGCCTGTTTTAGACTCATTTGCGACCTTCTCTCGTCTTTCTGCATCTCTGACGTCCCATCCGAGACCACCTCTCCTGTCGGAAGGTTCCGCGCTTTCCGCGCTCCCCCCCGTTACGTGCCCCTGGTGGCAACCCCTCCCTGCTCCGGTCGTCCGGCCCCTTCTGGGGTATATGTGCTGGTTGTTGACTTCTGGGTTGGCCGGTCCTTCTGGCCCGGGGGTGAGGTGGTGCCTTCATCATCCTTTGAATGTCGGGTGCCTCTCCTTGGAAAGGGGTCCGCCTTTTCCTCTGCTGCTTCTAAGGGACACGAGCAAGGAAGCGAGGAGGCAGCTGTGGACGGGAGCCCGTGTTGGCAGAGCCCGTATGCGGCAGGGGGAAGGATCCAGAGCGCAGGAAGGTCCCTGACAAGTCTGGGCTAGCCGTGCCCGAAGGCCTCGGGAAGGGACCACTAACCAGGACGGGGCAGGCCCCGCGGCCCTCAGAACCGCCGCCGTGGCTCTGAGACACAGCTCCTTGTCCTCCCTGTTGTGTGCTGTGGCCCCTGTGCTCCCCCGGGCCCCGTGTGGCACGTCACCCCCCTGCATCCGCCGTGTGCTGGGCAGCCACCGGTCTCCTCCTGAGACGCCCGGATGGGATGTCTTCCACGCAGCTGCCCCTGCCCCAGGCCCAGGCCGGGCTCGGGAGAAGAGGGGACGCGACGTGGTGAGCCATTCGTGACTGAGCGTCAGTGGTGTTCTCACCCCGTTGGATGAATCGGGAAGAGGTCATCAATGCAGAAGAAGGGCCTCGAGTGTCCCACAAGTGTGCTCGGCACGTGGGCGTCATGGGGCGCTGCCTCGTCTTTTCGCCTGCCGTCCTGCGTCGAGTGGGCAGGCAGCGAGCCCTGGGTCCAGTCTGAAGGACGAAGTGGGCTTTTAGCGAGATGCTTCTGCGAGGGTAAGTGACCGGAGACCACAACAGAAGCCGTAAGAGCCTGTGTTCTCCTCAGGAGGTGGCATCAGCTTCGTGGCGCAGGAGTCAGGCGTTGTGTCGTGACTGGGGCTGTGCTTCAGGTTTGCAGACCAGGACACATCGGCCAAGTCCATTAGAGATGCCTGCCTGGGATTAGTGAGAAGCTGGATTAAAAGCGCAAGATTCCACCATCCACGTCCAGCCGTGACGGGATGACAGGGACTAGATTTCACACCCCACCAAAACAACTGGAAATCCCAACCAAAGGACGTGAGGCTGCAGATTTCAGACCCTGCACGACAGGGGCAGTGGCCGGCGGTCCCCTGAGAGGGAGGCGGGGCTCGTCGCCCGCTGGGTCCTGCTGAGCTCAGGGAGAGCCCAGGCCGAGTGGACGGAGCTTGGTGCTAAGGGGCTGCGCGAGGGCCAGAATTTGTGGAGAACAGAACTGGAGAGCCTGGCGTCTGCAAACCTGAAGCACAGCCCTGGCCTGGCTGAGTGCCCATCTGTGCAGGTGTCAGGGCAGGACGCTCTGGGAAGGACGAGAACAGTCCCTGTGGCTCACACAGGGCCGGGATGAAGTCTGCCTTCTCACTGGCCAGGAGGAAAGACCTCGATTCGGAGGGTGTGGGTTTGAGTCACACCTTAGCCCTGTCGGTGACTCAGCCCTACACGCAAGCCTGTTCTCGACTCACCTAAACCAAGTTCAAAGCTAGTGTTGAGAGGGTCAGACCGACTCTAAGTAAGTTAACGACCTCCCCACACAAGGCCTCACGGTGTCTAAGGGACTGCAGCAAAACAGCCTCTAGCAACACCACAGTGACAACATCGGGGGTCGCGGTCAGTCAGAGATTACTGGTACCAGTCAGTGGGAACGAATAACCCAGAAGAGGAGAAAAATCAGTTATCAGAAACAGATCCCGGTGCGTCCATATCTATCCAGGTGGTAGCATCAGCAGACAAGGATATTAAAGTGCTCCATGTGTGCAACGGCCGACGAAGTGTGAACACGATGAGAAGAACATGGAAGATAGAGAGACACAAGCGTGTATCCTAGAGAGGAAGATGACTGGGTGGGGTCCACAGCCCAGACATTGCAGAGACAACCTCAGTGTTCTCGAAGACATAGCACTAGACACCTTCTGGAATTCAGAAAGGACAGTGGAAAAGAAAACCCCAGAACCCCAGCAGGACCACATCGGCAGCGATGACGTACGATACTGAATTCCAGAGAAGAGGTGTGTGTGATGGGCGGTATTTGAAAAGAAAATACTGGCTAACATTTCCTCAAATTGAATGAAACCTTATTTCCAAGGAGCTCAACAAATCCTGAGCAGAAGGAACAGGAAGAACACCACACTAATGCACATTGTCGTCAGATTTCTGGAAATCTTAAGAGCAGCCAGAGGCAGAAGCCTGCTAAGTCGAGAGGAACCACGAAGAAATGACAGCAGATGGCTCATCGGAGCTATGCAGTGCAGAAGACGGTGAAGGAACATCTTTAAAAAAAATCAAAAGAGAGAAACTTCAACGTATTTTCTGCAGCCAACAGGATATCTTTGCATAATGAAAGCACAAGTAAATAAGTAAGTAAGTAAGTAAATAAAAGACTTTTTCAGATGCTCAAAAGCTGAAGAGTTTGTCAGCCGCAGTCGTGCACACTAAAACACATAAAGGAGGTCCTCCAGGATAAGGGAAACCCACCACGGGGAAGTTTGGACGCAGCAGAATAAAGTGCTTCCGAGATGCGGGCGAGTATAAAAGCCTTATTCTTTCATGTTGAAAAGCTCTTTAAAAAAAAGTAGAAGTAAGGGAGCTCCCTGGTGGTGCAGTGGCTAAGGCTTCAGTGCTGTCAGCGCTGCGGCCTGGGTCGATTCACAGCCAGGGAGCTACCAAAAAATAAAAAAAAAAAAAGTGAAAGTAATAGAGTTGTGTGGAGTTTAGAAATAATAGGTTTCACAGCACAAAGAGTCTGGGAGTCAGAAAGTAGAAACTATTGTAATGTTCTTAACATACACACGATGTATTGTTATTGGAAGTTAAACAGTGATCCACTAAAGATATATTGTAAATCCTACGGCAACCATTAATAAAACCACCAAGAGGCATAGCTCTTAAGCCCGTAACGTAAATAAAATGGGATCGTTAAAAATGACTAACCCAGAAGACGACAGAGAAAAGGAATAAAAGGAAGCAAACAAGCCAACTAGTCCAGACAGGACAAATAGAAAGATGATAGATTTAAATCCAGCCATATCGACAATAACATCAAATGTGGATGACCTGAACACTCCAAAATAAAAGGCATTTTGTCAGATTGTCGGATCAGATTTTTTAAATGATATAAAAGTGCCATCGATAGTAAATATAAAGAGACAGGTTAAAAGTAAAAGGTTGGTAAAAAATTCCACCATGCAAACTTCTATCAGCCTATCCAAAGTGGATTATATTGCTATCAGACGAGTTAGATTTTAGGACAAGGATTAGTTCCAGGAATAAGAATGATATTTTATAGTGATCATGTAGGGGTCAGTTCATTCAGAGAACATATTAAATATGTGTGCACTTATTGTAACAGAGTTTCAAAAATACATATAGCAAAAACTGATAGGACTGAAAGGAGAAACAGACACTCACAATGATCGTTGGAGATTTCAGCACTCTTCAGTCAATAATTGACAGAACAAGAACATAGCAAATCAGTAAAGATCTAGAAAACTTGAACAATACCATCAGCCAGTTGGACCCAGTTGATGCTTACAGAACACCTACATTCAACAACAGCAGAATATACATTCTTTGCAAAGTGCATGTAGATCATTCACCATGATAGACCATATCCTGGTCCATAAAACAAATCTCAATAAATGAAAAAGGACTGAAAACACACAAAGCATATTCTCTGACCAACAGAGAATTCAACTAGAAATCAGTAATTGAAAGATAGCTGGAAAAGTCCCCAAATATTTGAAAATCAAATACACACACTTTTACATAGCCCACGGGTCAGAGGAAATCACAATGGAAATTAGAGAACATTTGAATTGAGTGAAAGTTGAACCCTACTGTTATCAGCCAGTATTTGTGGAATGCAGGTAAACCAGTGCTTAGACAGAATTGGGAAGAATTAATGATTATAGTAGAACATAAAAGTGTTCTCCCATCAATGATTTAAGCATCAACCTTCAGAAAAAGTAAACAAAGGAGAGGAAGAACAGAAATCAATGAAATGGAAGACAAACAACATGGAAAAAAATCAATGAAATCAAAAGTTGGTTCTTTAAAGAGGTCATTAAAATTGATAAACCCCTAGTTAGACCGATCAGGGAAAAAACAACAGGAGAGAGAAGAAACCTAACAAATCAGAAATAAGAGCAAAGTCACTGCACAGCCTATAGCCATTAAAATGATGGTAAAGGGATATTATGAAAAACTTTATGTCAGGAAATTTTGCAACATAGATGAAATTGAAAAGTTCCTGAAAAGATGCAAATCACTAAAACTTATTAAAAAAAGAAGAAACCCGAGTAGCTCTGAATCTCAAAAAAAATTTGTAAATAAATTTGTAAATAAAAACCTTCCCACAAAGAAAACGCTTGACCCAGGTGACTTGATTGATGAATTCTATCAAACATTTGAGGAAGAAATAATCCTGATTCTACACAAAGTCCTCCGGGAATGAGGAGAGGAAATTCTTCTTGTTTTTATGAGGCCAGCATTTCCCTGACACCAAAACCAGACAAAGGCGATGGACCAAACCCTCATGAACAATCCTTCACGAATTAGAAAATCTTAGCAAATCAAATCCAGTGATATGTGTAAGGAATACTACACCACAGCCAAGTGGGATTTATCCCAGGAATGTAAGGTTGGTTTGACATTCAAAATCAGTCATTATAAATCACTATATTAACAGGCAAAAACAAGAAAAGAAAAGAAAAACCCTATGATTATCCCAGTGATGGTGGGGGGAAATATTTGACAAACTTAATAGTCATGCATGGTTAAAAAAACATCTCAGCAAACTAGAATAGAGCTGACTTCCTCATCTAGTCACGGGCACCTGTGAAAAACTGGTAGCTGACATCTTACTTACAGACAAAGAGCTTTCCTTCTGAGATTAAGAGAAGACAAAGATATCTGCTCTCACCACTTCTGTTCAACACCATGCTAGAAAAATTAAGACGAAAGAAGTAAAAGACATGCGGCATGGAAAAGAGGAGTGAAATGGTCTTTATTTGCTGACGGTCAGATGGTCTATTGGAAAAATCTAAGAAATCTACAAAAAAGCTACTAGAACTAATAGGCGAGCTTAGTGTTTACAGGATACAGATCAATATAGCAAAATTAATCTTATTTCTATATACTAAGGCTGAACAATTAAAAATGGTAATAAAACACCATTTACAGTACCATTAAAAAATGTGAACTTCTCAGGGATAAACATAACCAAAAAATGTGCCAAGAGAAAGAAATGCGGAGCTGTACTATGTTAATGAACCCGGAGACCCGGTGTCACTGCTACGTCATCGTACCGCAAACCGACATCCACAGACTGATGTGCGGATTCAGTGTATTCACAATCAAAATCCTGGCGAGGTTTTGTGGTAGAAATTTACAGTTCTTCTAAAATTTACGTGGAAATCCGAGGATCTAGAGGAGCCGGAGTAGTTTGGCGGACACCCGCGTTTTAAGACTTTCTCTGTTGCTGTGATAATCTGGACATTGTGGAACTGGCTAAGAGGTGTACATGCAGATCACCGGGTGGAGTAGATTCCAGAAACAAACCTACACATTTACAGTCAACCCATTCATTTCCAGCAAAAGTGCCCACATGCTCCAATGAGGAAGTGACATTTTCAACAAATGGTGCCGGTCAGGTGGGACCCCACAAGCAAAAACTGTGAGCCGCTTCCCTACTTCATCCCATTGTAAAAAATCAACTCGGAATGGGTCGCCGGAACGTGACTGTGAAAGCTGGGACTGTAAGGGTCGTAGAGGAAAGATGTGGCATCTGTGTACAACGACGGAACATGACTCAGTCTTAAGAAGGAAGGACAGCCTGACTCCTGCCGTAATGTGGATGAACCGGGAGGACAGTATTATGCGGAGTGACGTAGACCAGTCACAAAAGGACAGATAGCGTGGCATCCCCCTCGTAGGTGGTCCCTCGAGTCGTCCGATTCACAGAGACAGAAAGTAAAGTGGGGGTGCCGGGGGCTAGGGGAGGGGATGGGGGGTTAGTGTTTGATGGGAGCAGAGCTTTAGTTTGGGGAAATGGAAAGTTCTCGAGATGGGTGGTGGCCATTGTTGCACAACAATGTGACTGTACAAAAGGCCACTGAGCTGTGCACTTGAAGATGGTCAAATGGTGAATTTCATGTGTATTTTACCACAATTTAAAATAAACAAGAACAAGGACCACACTGGCCAGCGGGCCCGGGGTTTCGCCTTGTCGAGCCCAGGCCGGGGCTGTGCTGGCGTGGGGGGTGGGGGGTGGGGGCAGAGCGCCCGCGGCCTGCGGAGGAGCCCCCTGCAGGGTTCCTGGGTGCGCTGAGGTCTGGCAGTTGCTGTGTGGGGAAGCGCAGAACCAGAGGCCTGGGTGCCGGCGTGGCGTGGCATACGGCAGGAGGCGGCCCCCGCCCGCTGGCCCCGAAGCCCTGAGGGGGTAGAGGCTGCTCTGCGGTCCTCCCTGGGGTGTGTGCGTTCGGGAGTCTGTGGGGAAGGCCCCAGATAGGCCCTGCGCCCGGTCTTGGCTGAACTTGGTGGAATATTCAGTTCCCGGGGGAATGAAGTTCGTTCGTGATCGTCAGCTTCCCTGACGTGCAGGGTTCGGTCGCCGTGTGAGGACGTGTTTGTGCTGTCAGAGCCCTGCAGGCCTCCCAGGTGGACACCTCTGAGGACCACTGGCTCTGCTGACCTCGTGCCTCGTGGGTAAGTTAGGAGGAGGCGGTGAGTGTGTGCGTGCATGCGTGTGTGTGTCCGTCCCCTGGAGTGGCCCTGGAGTGGGTCCCGTCCCCGTGATCTGGGCCTGCCTCTTGCTGGCAGACCAAGAAGTCCATCTGCCTTGAGAGCTGGGCTGCCCGAGGCAGCCTCCGTGACATTGTAGGGACCTTGTGGCCCAGTTGGGCCTTAGTGCGTGCTGACTGATTTTCTTAAAGGGCTGTGTACTCTCAAGTTCTCTGACTGCCCAAGAATATTTAGTAATCGTTCCCATTTGTCCAAAATCCAAAGAAAAATGTGCAAGTGTGTGGGCTTCCCATCTGCCCTTTCTTGGAGGGGTGAGCTGAGGGGCCAGGCTAAAAATGCTGCGGCGTCCTGGGGTGCTTTTGGGGGTGCAGCAGTGGGTATCACCCCAGCAGAACCGGACCCATCTTTGTTAGCAGACCCCGAAGTCCGTGAGTCTCTTAAAGACGGATGTAGCTGTCCAGTTTAGATGTCTAGGTCAGCTCCTGCAGGGTGCGTCCCTGGGACAGCCCCGGATGGCGGGTGGGGTGGGGTCCTCAGGCCCACCCCACAGAGTGGCCTCCAGGGACCCGGGCCCATCTGCCATCCTCCATGTCCTGGCGGCTGGCAGTTGGGGACCGTCCTGTCAGGTTCCAGGCTGACCGCCTCCCTTTTGTGCCCACGCTCACCCTCAGGACCTGCTGCCGTTGACGTTAGGTGTGCGTGAGCACGGGCTCCTGTGTGTTGTGAGTCACACGTGCATGGGTCGGCCTCCGGCCTCTTCTTGGGGCCGCAGACATCTGTCCTGTAAAGTGCTTTCTGCAGGGAGTGCCGGCCTCCATTTCTGGAAGTTTGCGATTGTAGCTCCTAGTCCCCGGTCCCCGGGGGGCACTTAAGCTCCTGGGTAGTGATTACGGCAAACTGTGTGCCCGTGGCTACTATTTGGTAAAAACAAACAACATTAGGGATATGAGTCGGACTGATGCAACCCGACACCAACCTCCTAGTCCTCACATTTACAGTCCTGACTTGTTTAAAACAATGTTGCTTACATATGTGAGCCGAGCGCTGCAGCACCGCCTGTTTTCAAATGAGAATTACTCTTGTTTAGTGTCGCTTTAGAGTTAAGCACTTCGTGAGGAGTGCTTCTTGGGTAACGAGCGACAAACGTGTGACACAGGGCAGCTAACGAGTCCTCTGAGCATCTCCTCTCCAACACTCTGAATCAACAGGTTTATTTGCTTTTTGTGCTCGTTACTGATTTCATAACAGGTTATGGTTTCCACCCTTACATTGTTGCAAGCTACCGTTGTGTGCAAAAGAAAACCAAGCTCTCCTGGACCCCGGGGATGCCCTGGCCGTTCCCTTTTCCTGTGGTTATTGTGGTGATGGCTGGGCGATGCCCAGGGCTCTTCTCCCTCACCACCCCGCTGGTGCTGCAGCTCCAGGGCGCAGCTCGCGACACTTGGGGGGCTGTGACCTGTGTGGCATACTGCACCGTGCATGGCAGGCACGTGTCCCCACGGTGGCTCGTTTCTGGGGACAGTAGCCAAGGGTCACTGGTCGTCAGCCGGACCTCCCAGAGAGACAGAACTGGGGGGTGTTAGAGATGGAAATCAGTTTGTTCCCCCTTGTCCCTGGGGACAGGGACCTCAGCGTTCTGTGACAGTTGAGGGCTGGGAAGAAGAGGAGACAACGGTGCTTCTCAGGACTCGTCATAGCGACGGGGGCGGGGGCGGGGGCAAGGCGGTCCCCCGATCGGATTCATAACCGAGCGTCCAGCCCGGGGAAGTCGCGTTCCCACGACGGAAGGCCATCGGTTACACGTACACGGTCCACCTCTTTCCGGAGGCAGGAAAGAGACAGCAGAACCCGGCCGGCCGGCGAGGCTGACCTGAGGCAGAACACTCGTTCATGACTCCAACCGGAGTCTCTCAAAGGGCGACGTCTGAGCGTGGGGGCGAGAGTTATGAACCCCAGGTGGTGTCCACGCGGCACCCCACCGCCAGTGGCTCACCCCTCGTGGCGGCTGTGGCTCGGTCCCGTCACCGGGGAAAACTTGTCATTCCCGTTACTGTCGTGCACGTGGGCTCCGGGCTGAGCCGTGCAGAACCCCTCCTCATCCGGGGGTCTTCCCACCCCCGTGGAGCAAATCTTGCTGTTTGTGGTTTTCAGATGAGGACTCGGGCCCAGGGTAAGCACTGGCCTGCACTCGTGCCCAGGGGCCACTCTGGGCTTAGAGCGCCCTGCTGTGCCCCGAGAGGTGTGCTTCCGTCCTGTCCTTACAGCCCTGGCCAGCGTGTCATGTGCCAGCCGTGCGACGGGAGCGCTTGGGGCCCGGGAGCAGTGGGGCCCTCAGGGGCCAGAGTCCGTTCCGTGGACTCACAAAGGCGCTGGGCCTGAGTGGCCCCGGAAAGTCCACCCCGTGCGGGCGTCGCCCTGCTGAGTGGCCCCGTCAGTGACACACGGTGGAACAGATAAGCTCGCTCCGTAGCTGTTACTGCGATTTTCCCTCCTGCTTGATTTCCACGGATTTTTCTTCCAAGTTCTAAGGAGACTTTAAGGTTCGCCGAGGCCCTCAGGCACGGACACGGACACGGGGACGGGGTGGGGCCTGCGCTGTGTGCTCAGCTCGCGGCCCCGCCTCCCGCCGCCCGGCCTTCCAGGCTGGCCTGGACCTTGCTCTCGGCAGCCCGAGGGAGCCATGGGGCGGTGGCAGAGGGACCCCTCTCGGGCTCTGTCTGGCACAGTCTACCTGACAGTCACCCCGTGGGGCAGGTCTCCTGAGCTTGGGGGTGCACAGCGAGCCCCGGGGTGCCCGTGCGTCTCTGCTGGGAGGGTGCCCGGGACCGGGGACCCGGGGAGACCCAGAACACGCTCTGCGGACGGTGCGGCTGGTATGTGACGGTGGGTTGGTCTCTCACGGGGAAGGCGGGCGGCGTCCCTGTTGCGGGACCCACCGTCGTGTGAATTCCGGAGGAGGAGAGGTTTCGTGTTCCTGCCTCGTCCCGCAGAGCTGCGGGTGGGTCCCTGGCTGCGGCTGAGGCCAGGCTGGGCCTGCGCCCCTGCTGCGTGTGCCGGGGGGCCCCCAGGGAGCAGAGGCCGCCAGGGGCTGCCCACCGCTGCGGCCCCCGGGCCACCCGAGCTGCGTTCCGAAGCCCCCTCGCGTGGCACCATCACAGCCCAGGGCTCCAGGGTGGGGGCGGGGAGGCCCCGGTGCTCCCGCCGCTCCTGTTTGCTCTGCACAGGGGCGTGGGGTCCGGACGAAGGGCTCGGACTTCAGCCGGCCAGCTCGTGCCCAGAGAAGGCGTCGTTCCTTAGGAAAACAGATCTTAGTGTCCCGCACAATCCGCTGGTGTGTCGAGACACCGGAGACAGAAAGCTGGGGGTTCTGAGGAAGCCGGGTCATTTCCGAATGTTTACATTTTAATTATGGAAGTGACACGCGCTTGCAAAAATTAAACAGACCCGAGTCCCATAAATGATCCGAACATCCTTCTGGGCTCCGCCCCAGGTCGCCCCACCCCGGAGGCGACCCCGGCGCGTGCTTTGTGACTGGTCCCCCCCAGCTCGTGCAAGCCCACGGCGGAGCCAGGGTCCACGCCCAGAGCTGCTCACGCTGTGCTTCCATGTCAGTCCGCACGTCTGGGCAGCTGGCTGTCACCTGCTGGAAGCCTGCTCAGACACGTACATCTGTGTCACTTCACCAATGTACCGTCCTATTCTACGCGTGTTCTAAAGCTTGTGTGTGGCTACCCGTCATGTACGCACAACGCACGTGGCGTGGGCCGTGGTGCTGTGTGTACGTGTACGCGTAGCCCCCCACCCCCGATCGCCACTTCCGTGAGGACCTGCGTGCCCTCAGGGCTGACACGGCTCTGCCCGGCTCGGAAGGCGTGCGGAGCTGGCACACCCACGCCTGCGTGGAGGGGCTGCCGGGATCGGGTGACACAGTGGAGACACTGTCCACGAGGAGGGTGACAGTGGCCCTCACGGTGCTGCAGGGTCCCGCACGTGGAGCCCCTTCTGGCGTTCCGTGCCACTTTGCCGTCTGCCTCGTCCCTCCAACGTGAGCCGTGGGGCAGCGAGCGCCGGCGTCCACGCACAGAGCTGCGGGTAAGGGAACGATTTCCTGTAGCAAACCGGCCCTGTGTCCCAGGAGAAACCCCGTTTGCCCCGAGCTTTGGGGACTTAACCACGTGGCTGGAATCGGGTTGCTGGTACGAGCTCATCGTGTTTCCCTCTGCACGCCGGCCCGCGGTGGGTAAGGCCGTGGGCACGGGGCGACACCTGCGGGGCCTCCGGCGTCCCCGCCCCGGAGAGGCTGCCTTTGGGGCTGAGCGGTCCCCGTGCGGGGGGCTCTGCGGGCCGCGCGGCTCCTTCGGGGGGGCTCTGTCGGGTGCACGTGGCGCTTGGAATCGCCTCCGCTCCCTGCAGGGGTTTCGTCGGGAAGCGCAGGTGCGTTCCGTGGAAGCCCGGCATTCCGCACGATCGCGCGTGGATGCTCTCTGGAAGGTTCCATGTTTCGCTTTGAGAACATCTTGTTTCCACGGGAGCTTTAGAGAAACTGTCTTCTCGTCCGTCCCTGGCTGCGCTTCAGCGGCCGTAGGAGCCACGAGACGGTCTCAGGGGCGGGCCGCGGCGCACGGGGACGGGGATGGGGACGGGGACGGGACGGGGACCGGGATGGGGACGGGGACGGGACGGGGACCGGGACGGGGACGGGGACAGTGACCGGGACGGGGACGGGGACCGGGACTGGGACGGGGCAGCCAGCTCCCGGTGCGGGCGTGCCTTTCCCCCGAGGACTCCTTTCCCGGGA
>PVJL010014496.1:0-27857 GCA_004026885.1 Lyroderma lyra | reverse complement strand
ATTGACATGCTTTAGACACCCCAGGACCACCTCCAATTTTACCAACACAATTTCCCCTAGCCGACCTCAAGCCAACCCAGCACACATACCCTAGGCACACACCCAAGCTTAATAGCACAGAGAACCCAGGCTGACTGCAATCCTGACCAGCACAGAGACTACCTGCATACCCCCAATCTGAAAAGTACAGGAGGAAGCAAAACATGACCAGCACAAAAACACCAGTAGAACATCAACTTGATGAGCAAAGACACACCTGATGGTTCACAACCTGAACTGCACACAGATTCCAAGAGGACTGCAACCTAACTAAAACTGAGTCCCAAGACAGATGTTACTGTGGCCAGCACAAAGATCTAAGGAGACTTCAAACATGACTAAGGCAGGGACCAAAGGCTACTCCCAACACGCTTTGAGCAATGCCATCCCCAGAAGACACCGATTCTGACCAGCACTAAGTTCTCAGGAAGACACCCAACCTGACCAGTAGATAGACTTTGAGGTGATATCCAATCTGACTCCCACAGAATCCACTGGCCAATCCTGACCTGACTGGGAACACAAACATCTAGACTCCCTGAAATCTGGGTAGCAGAGAGTTCCAGGCACAAACTTAACATAATGATCCCAGAGACTCTAGAACACCTGGCACCTGAGATGAAAAGAGACCCATGTTGACAGTCAAATTGACTGGCACAGTACCCTACAATTTCCCCAACAACACCAGCAGAGCTCCAACCTGACCTTCAACCTGACCAGCACCGAGACTCCCAGCAGACCCGACAACATTTACAGCAGAGAACCCGGGGCAGACTTCCAACCTCAGCAGCACAGACACCTCTAGCATACCCTTAACAGGACAGGTCACATAAATCCCAGGATTACCCCTACCATGACCATCACAGAGATCCATGGAAGACATCCAACCTGAACAACACAGAGACCCCAGCAGACCTCAAACATAACAGAACAGAGAATCCAAGCAAAGAACGCTGTGACCAAAAGAAAGACCGCAGGAGCCCCCAAATCTGATCAGCACAGATTCTGCAGACCGACACCAGTTTTGACTGGTACAGATACAACTTGCAGAATGTGAACCTGATGAGCACAGACAGCTCCAGTAGCCCTCTAACCTGAGCCATAACATATCACCAAAAGAACTCCAACCTGACCAAAAGAGTACCCAGAAATCCCCAAAGTTGAGCACCAGGAAAATCAAAGAAAACATCCAATGTGGCCATCTCAGAGACCGGAGGTAGTTTCTAATCATTACTTGGAGCACAGATATCTAGAAGACCCTGGACATGACCACCACAAAAACCCCTGGCAGGTCCATAACTAGACTAGCACTGAGACACAGGGCAGACTATCAATATGCTCAGGCACATAAATACCAGGATATCCCTTCAGCTGCCCAGCACAGAGACCAATGGCAGACTCTTACAGTGATAAGCACAGAGACCCTGGGCAAACCTCAAAACTGACCAGCACAGAGACACCAGGGAATCTCCAACCTCACCAATACAGAGACTCAACATAAACCCCCACGTGATTGTGTACAAAGACTTTAAACAGAACTAAATTGTCCAACAGAATAACACCATGTGGATCTCAAGACTGACCAGCACAGAGACCCTGGGAAGACATTCAAACTCATGACTACAGAGGCTCCAGGCAGACCCTCAACCTGAGCAGCACAAAGACCACCAGAAGACTCCAAATCTAACCAGAACAAGGAACACGTTAAACTAATCAGCACAGAAAGATCCAGAAGACCCAAACCTGACCAGTATAAAGACCCTGAGAAGAACCCTAACGAGCCCAGCACAGAGACCCCTGACTGATCCCAACCTGACCAGAACAGAGACCCACAACCAACTTCAAACTTGACCTACACAGAGACCTCAGGAAGAAACTCAGCATGACTAGCACAGGTAAAAATACAAACCTGGCACACGACCAGGAAAGTGACCCTCAGAAGACACTCAACTGGATAGGTAAAGTACCTAAAAATACGTTAACCTGAGCATCGGAGAAAACCCAGTAAATTTTTAAACAGACCAGAACAAATCCCCAAAGAAGAAAACAGACCTGAGCAGGCACGAGGATCTACAAAACATCCCCATTTCAAACACCACAGAGAACGCGGACAGAACTTTCAAATGACCAGCATAGAGACTCTAAGAAGTCACCCAGTCTGAACATCACATAGAGCCCCAGCCGATCCCACAACTGTCTGTCACAGAAAGCCCCACCAGACCCCAATCTGACCAGAAAAGAGCACACAAAGCAGATTCCAAATGTGACTAAAAGACGTTCTTTAATGTGAACAGCAGAGGGACATAAGCAGACATTGAACCTGACCAGAACAGATTCCAGGTAGATTCCAAATATGACTGGGAAGAAAGATACCCCAGCATAACCCCAACCTGCCAAGCACAAGCACCTCACATTGAAACCAACAAATCTGAAAAGAAACCACAAACCAACCTTACACTTGAACGACACAAAAACCTCAGGTAGAAATTTAACATGACATATACAAAGACCACTGGCTACCTGGAACCTGACCTGGTAAGAGACCCCTGGCATTCATCCGACAAGCACCATACTCAGCAGTCCGCTAACCTGACCAGAATTTCAACCACAGCAAATCTCCAAATAGACCAGAACAGATACCCAAAGCAGACTCCCAGTGTGCCTGCACAGAAACCCCAAGCAATCTCCAACCTCATCAGCACAGAGAATCCAGGGAAACCCACAAACTGAAGCCTACAAAGACCCCCAACCTGACAAGGCACAAAGATATTCAGCACATGTCCATTTTAATCAGCACAGAGATTCCTAACAGAATTCAAAAATGGCCAGTATGGAGACTCCTGTTAGACCCCCCAATGTGACCATCACAGAGAGCCCCAGCAGACCCCAAAACTGACCATCACAGACAGCCCCTGCTGACCCCTAACCTGGACAGAGCAGAGCCCCAATGCAGACATCCAAAGTGATCAGATCAGAGAACCCAGGCACTAAACGAGGCCAGTAGAAACATCCCAGCAGACCCCAAACCTGACCAGGTCTGATACAAGACATTTCAAATATGCCTAAGAAAAAAAACACCCCCACAGACCCCTATCCTAAACAGCAAAGTGTCCCCAGGCAGTAAACTGATCTGACCAGCAAAGAGACCCAATGCAGACCTCCAAACTGACCAGCAGAGAGACCCCCAGAAGAACCCTAGGCTGAAAAGACCAGAAACTCCCAACTTTCTCCAGAACTCACCAGCAAAGTGACCCACAACAGTCTCAAATCCGGACCAGTCCAGAGACCCATAGCCAACCTCCAACCTGATCAAGACAGAGACCCCAGGCAGACACTCAACATGACAAATACAGACACCCCAGCAGACCTGACCAGCAAAGACACCCACAGGTGACCCCCGACCCGATAACCCCAGTACCCCATCAGTAACCAAACTTGACCAGTAGAGAGTTTATAAGAGACCCCAACCTGACCAGGACTGTGTTCCCAGGCATACTTTCAACATGACCACCATAGCGACCCTAGCCAGACACTAAGTGTGACCACCACAGAGACACCAGCAGACTTTCAAATACATGAGTGTAGAGACCTGATGCAGACCCTCAATCTGATCAGCACAAAGACCTTAGGTAGACCTCTAACCTGACCAGACATAGAGACCCCATCCTGAACAGTCCACAGATACACTGCAGACCCCAGTCTGACCAGCAGAGATCTTAGGCAGAAAAAAACACTTGACCAGTAGAGACACCTGCTGAGAACCCCAACTGAACTAGCAAAGGAAAACTTAACAGATCCCCAACCTGAACAGCACACAGACAATCAGCAGACCTGCAACCTTGCCAAAATAGTGTGCACAGTCCAATATTTCTGTTACCAGCACAGGGACATAAGCAGAGCCCTAATATGACCAGGACAGAGACCAAGGCACCATTAGAACCTCACACCACACAGTGATCCTCAGAAAACTCCTAAACATATCAGAACTAAGTCCCCAGGTAGACTCCTATCTGACCAGCACAAATACCTTGAGATGACCTCCAACCCGACTGGCACATAGGACCTGGCTGATCCTTACCTGAGTGGGAACAGAGACCCTAGCCTCCCTGAACCTGACCAGCACAGAGATCAAGGCATACACTTAACGTGACACTTTAGCAGACCTGGAACATGAAAAGCAAAGAGACACCTGTTGACCCCCAACCTGATCAGAGTACCCAAAAACACCAGCAAATATTCAACCAAACTGCCAACCTGACCAGCACAGAAACTCCCAGCAGGCCTCTAACCTGTGCAGCAGAAAAGCCTGGCAGACCTCCAACCTGCACAACACAGAGACCCCTGGCAGAACCTTAACGTGACTGGAACATAAATCCCAGTATCACCTATTACCTGACCATCAAAAAGACCCCCGGCAGATCCCCAACCTGACCAGCCCGGAGTCCCTCAGCAGACATTAAACCTCATCAGAAAGAAGAACCCAGTCACAGAGCCCAATGTCCAGCACTGAGACCCCAGGACACCCTCAACCTGACCAGCACAGAATCCCCAGACAAACAACAATTTTGAGCAGCACAGACATTCTGGCAGACGCCCAACATGACCAGCCCAGAGACACCACATATACCTTCAACCTGACCAGCAAGTAATCACCATAAGAACCCAACCTGAACAGAAGAGGACCCAGAAGTCCCCCAACCTGAGCCGAAGGATTGTCAAACCAGATCTCAAACCAGACCAATACAGAGACACTTTATCATATTCGGCACAGAAACACCGAGATGACCCATGACATAACAACCACATAAACCCCTGGAAGATCCATAACCATAACCAGACCTGCACAAAATCCCAAGGAAAACTCTCAATATGACCAGCCACAGAGAACTCAGGAGGACACCCAACCTGAACAGCACAGAGACCCCAGGCAGTCACTTATTATTACTGGGCACACACATACCCAGAAGACCTCTGACAAGACCAGCACATAAACGGTGGCAGACCCATAAGCAGACCAGCACAAAAACTCAAGGCAGACTCTCAACATGACCTGCCACAAACAACTCAGGCAGATACCCAACCTGACCAGCACAGAGACCCAGGGCAGACCTCCAACCTCATGAAAACACAGTTCCCTGTAAGGTCCCCAAACTGACCAACACATAGATACTCAGGGGATCCCAAACCTGACCATTACAGAGAAGACCAGAAGGACACCAAACTAATCAGCACAGAAAAATCGCAGAGGGCATAAACCTGACCAGAACAAAGACATCGAGAAGAACTCCAACCTGCCAAGCACAGAAATCCCTGGCTGATCCCAACCTGACCAGAACAGAGCCCCCCCCCCCCATTGACCTCAAACTTTATCAACACAGAGACCTTAGGCATAAACTCAACATGATGAACACAGGGAACCCTGAAATCTGAATAGGAAGAAGACCCCCAAGAAACACCCAAAATGACAAGCATATTACCCAGCAGTCCATTAATCTGACCAGCAGAAAGTCCCAGTGAATCCCCAAACAGACCAGTACAGACACACCAAGTAGGCACCCGACCTGACTAGGCAAAAAGATATCAAGCATGTCCTCATCCTACACAGCAGATGTAGCCCTGACAGAACCCCCAAATGACCATCATAGAGCCTCCAGACAAACTCTCATCCTGACCACCACAGAGAGAACTAGAAGTCCCAATCCTGACCTTCATAGACAGCCATAGCAGAACGCCAATATGAACAGAACCCAGCTTCCAATTCAGAACTCTGGTGACCAGAACAGAAATCTCAGACACCCCCTAGAGGAGCAGAAAGACACCAGCAGACCCAAAAGTTTACCAGGACAGACTCCAGACAGATTCCAAATGTGATGAGGAACAGAGACGCCCAACAGACCCTAACCCAATCATCACAGAATCCACAGGCAAACTGCAAAACTCACCAGCTCAGAGACTCCTATGAGAGTCAAAACCTGACTAGTACAGAGACCCCCAGCTAATCTCCAACCTGACCAGGACAGAGACCACATGCAGACACTGAACATGATAAGCAGAGGGACTGAAGCAGACCTGGAACCTGACCAGCAAAGACATCCCCAGAATACCCATATCCTGATAGGCAAAGTACCCCATCAGTCCTCCAACCTCACCACCAGTGAGATCAAAACAGACCCCAAACTGATAAGCAGTGTTTGCAGGCATTCCTTCAACATGACCCATATAAAGACCCACGGCAAACAAAAAGTGTGACCACCACATTGACACCAGCACATTTTCAAATACACCAACTCAAAGACCCCAGGAAGACCCTCAGCCTGACTGGGCACAGAGACCCCATGCAAACCTCCAACCTGAAAGATCCAAATTGACATGTCATTGAGACCCCAGAAAGACCACCAACGTTACTAACACAATTACCCCCAGCAGAACCCAAAACAGGCCAGCACAGAGATACTAGGAAGACACCAAACTTGACCAGTAGAGAGACTTCAGGAAGATCTGAAACTTGACCAGGCACAGAGTCCCCAGGCTGACCCCATCTTGACTATCAAACAGACTCCAGGCAGAACCTCAACCTTATTAGCACAGAGTCCTCAGTCAGAAACACATCACGACCAGCACAAAATCACCAGCAGACTTTACCTGGACAAGCAAAATCCACCTGACAGATTCCAAACTTGAACAGCACACAAACCCCCAGCAGACATACAACCTTACAAAATAGTGTCCCCAAGCAGATATCCTTGTGACCAGCACAGAGACCCAAGCAGAGCCCAAACATGACCAGAGACCAACAGCAGCCCCCAAATCTCACTGAGCACAGAGATTTCCAGAAGACCCCTAACCTGACCAGCACTATGTGCCCAGGAAGAGCCCCATCAAAGCAGGGTAGACCTTGAGATGACCTCCACCCTGATTAGCACATTGATCCTTAACCAATCCTCACCTGAGAACAGGGGCTCCCAGTCTTTCCATAACCAGACCAGCACAAAAATCAAGGCAGGCACTCAATGTTATGGTCACAGAGACTCCAGAAGACCTGGAACATGGAAAACAAAGAGACCCCTGCTGATCCACAAAATGATGAGCATAATATCCTGCCATTTCCCCAACAACATTAACAGAGATCCAAGCAGACCATCAACCTAACTAGCACAGAGAAACCCAGAAAATCCTC
Source organism: Lyroderma lyra (assembly GCA_004026885.1). Taxonomy (NCBI): domain Eukaryota; kingdom Metazoa; phylum Chordata; class Mammalia; order Chiroptera; family Megadermatidae; genus Lyroderma; species Lyroderma lyra. Next base: position 20,641 of record PVJL010014496.1, on the reverse strand, counting down.
AACCTGTGCAGCGCAAAACACAGGCAGACCTTCAACTTGAGTACAGAGACCTCTGGAATATGCTTAATATGACCAGACACATATATTTATGTATCACTGCTAATATAAATATCACAGAAACCCCTAGCTGATCCCCAACATTACAAGCAAAGAGACCCCCAGCAGATCTAAAATCCAAGCATCATAGAGACCCCAAGTAGAGAGCCTTGTGACCAGCACAGAGACCCCTGCAGACCCCCAACCTGACCCACACAAAATCCCAAGACAAACACCAATTCTGATGAGCACAGACACCTATGACAGACCCCTAACCTGACCAGTACAAAAATCTTCAGTAGAGAACTAAGCTGAAAAGCAAGAAATTACCTACAGAACTTGAACCTGAGCAGAAAAGTACCAGAATGCCCCCAATCTGAGCAGCAGGAAAATCAAACCAGGCTTCCAACCTTTTTAACACAGAGACCACAGGCAGACCCTTAAATTACTAGACACACAGACACCCAGAAGACCCCTGACATGACTGGCACATAAATCCCTGGCAGACCCATAATTAGACCAGCCCAAAGACCCAGGGCAGACACCCAACCTGACCAGCACGGGGACTCAAGGCAGATTCCCAACATGACAGGCACAGAGACTTTATGCAGATCTCAAAATTGACCAGTACAAAGACCCCAGGCAATCTTGAACCTCCCCAGCCCAGAGACAACAGGTAATCCTGCAACCTGACTAGGAACAAATGCTCTGAGTGGAAACCTCCCACTTGACGAGCTCAGAAATTGCAGGCAGACCTGAAAACAGTCTAAATCAGGGAACCAAGATGACCCCCAACCTTACTAGCACAAAGACCTTCAGAAGACCATGTACCTGACCAAGACAGAGAACCCCAGCAAGAAACACCCAGAAGATCTCAACCTGATGAGAACAGAGATATTCCACGGATCTCAAACTTGTCCAACACCGAGACTTCAGGCAGAAACTCAACATAACAAGCACAGGGAACCTTGAAGACCTGGCCAGAAAAGTGACAACCAACACACACCCGACCTTACAAGCACAGTACTCACCAGTCCATTAACCTGAGCAGCAGAGAGAGACCCAAGGCAATCTCTAAACAAACCAACACAGACACCCCAAGCAAACTCCAAACCTGACCATGCACAAAGATCTCCAACATACCTTCATTTGAACCAGCAGAGAGAACCCTGGCTGAACCTCCAAATGAACAGCATAGATTCCTGACTGATCCCTAACCTTACCATCACGGACAGCCCCCACAAACCCCCAACCTGACTAGGAAGATTCCAAATGTGGCTGAAAAGTAAGACCCCCAGCATAACCCCAACCGGTTCAGTACAGAGACCCCCAAATGACTCCAACCTGACCTGAACAAAGACAACCCATCGACCTCAAAATTGACAAACACAAAGGCATCAGGCAAAAACTCAACATTACAAACAAGGGGATCCCAGCAGACCTGGAACCTGACCAGGAAAGACACCCCCAGCAGATACCCAACCTGATAAGCACAGTACACAGGAGTCTATTAACCTGAACAGCTGAGAGGTCCCAGAAAATCTGCAATCAGACAACACAGATACCCCAAGAAGACCACCAACATGATGAGGAAAATGATCTACAGCACCTTCCCATTATAACCAGCATGGAGAACCCTGACAGAATGCCCAAATTACCAGCATAAAGATTTCTGACACAACCTGAACCTGACCATCACAGAGAGCCCCAGCAGACCCCAGAACTGACCATCACAGAGCCTCCAATGCAAACCTTTAATTTGACCAGAACAGAGACCCCTGGCACACATGAGACCAGCAGAGAGACCAGAGCAGACCCCAAACATGATGAGGGCAGACCTCAGGCAGATTTTAAATGTGACAGGGAAAAGAGACCCCCAGCACAACCCCAACATTCCTCACAAAAAGACAGCTGACTGATCCCAACCTGACCAGAAAAGAGACCACCTACCAACTTCAAACCTGACAACCCAGAGACCTAAGGCGGAAATGCAACATGACATGCACAGGGGACCCTGTAGACCTGGAACCTGACCAGGAAATAGTTCCCCAACAGAAATCCAACCTAGCAAGCACAGTGCCCAGCAATCCATTAACATGACTTTCAGAGAGACCCCAGCAAATCTCCAAAGAGACCAGCACAGATACCCAAAGCAGACACCCAACCTGAGTAGGCACAAAGATCTCCAGCACATTCTCAATCTCACCAGCACCGATAACCCTTAGCAGAACCTCCAAATCGCCAGCATAGAGACTCCTGGCAGATCTCCAACCTACCATCACAGAGAGCCACAGAGACCCCAAACATGACCATCACAAACAGCCACAGGAGATTCCCAAATTCACTAGAATAGAGCTCCTAAGTGATACTTCCAACATAACCAGAATACAGACCCCAGAAACACATGAGACCAGCAGAAACACACAAGCAGATCCCAAACCTGATCAGCACAGTCCCTGGGCAGATTCCAAATGTGACTGGGAACAGTTTCCTAGCAGACTCCTAATTTGACAAGCACAGAGTCCCCAGGCAGACAATCAATCAGACCACCAGAGAGACCCCATGCTGACTTTTAATATGACCAGCATAGAGACCCCCAGAAGACTCATTTGGTGAATAGCACAGAGTTCCCCAGCTGATACCCAAACTCACGAGCATGAAGACACCCAGCAGACTCTAAAACTGACCAGCACAGAGACCTTGAGCCCACCTCCAACCAGACCAGCACAGAGAACTCCTGCATACCCAAACTTGTCAAGCTCAGAGATCCTAGGCAGAAAACAAACTTAACCAGCTCAGAAATCTCAGAAGATCGCCAATCTGACCAGCACAGAGACCCCTTTGATAAGCACTGAGACACCAACAGACCTCAAACATGCCCAGCACAGATACTCCCAGTGGACACCCAATCTGATCAGCATTGATATTTCTGGAATATTTTCAATGTGACCAGCATACAGCCCCCTTGCAGACTTTCAAAGTGAAGAGGCACTGAAACCCCAGAAAGACCTCTGACCTGACTGTGCACAAAGACCCCCAGCAAATGCTCAACCTGACCAGAACAGAGCACCCCAGCTGACCTCCAATCTGACCAGCACAGAGACCTCAGACAGACACTCAACGTGACCAGCACAGACACTCACACAAACATGGACCTGACCAGCAAAGACACCCTCAGCAGCCCAGCAACATGAGCAGCACATTACCCAAGCTGTCTTTCAACATGACAGGTAGAGCGATGCAACCAGACCCCCACCTTGAACAATTCAGATAGCCCAGGCAGGTGACCAAAGTGATATTAAGGAGTAAAGCACATTTTCTAGGATGATTTCAAAAATTTGATTGTCGGCTCTCATAAAGGTTTATTCAGTTTAATAAAATGTAATTCCAGCTTGACATTAATAATAACCATTAACTGACACTGTCAGTTCTGTTTTTTTTTTCCCATGACATTACAGTGCCTGAACTTTTCTACATCACTGTGGCCCTACTGCATAGCATTCAACATCAACAAGCAAAGAAACCTTTCCAGAAAGTGATCCACACAGGAAGATTCAGGAGCCTGCTCCATGTTCTCTGGACAAAGTGCATCAGACCACAGAACTATGAATGACCATCATTAACAAAAACTTGATATTTCACCAGAAATTCACTGAAGTCAACTAAAGTAGCTAACAGACCTATGCTCATACCCTGGAACCCTGACGGTTTTATTTGCAGTCCTACCGATGTCGTGTCTTGAAGAACTGCAGCATCTTCTCGAATGTTTACTGATTTTGGATTCAAAATATTGTTTTTAAAAGGACAAAAGTGAAATATGCAAATGTTTGTATCACAGAAGAGCTCAAACATATGGTATATTTTTTATGCATATCTTACTTCAACAGTAATTCTAGAGGTTCTTTAATAGTGGGTTAGAAATTGACACTCTGTTTTTTCTGTCTGCCGTATTTCACTTAGCATGATGATCTCCAGGTCCATCCATTTTGTCGCAAATGGCAATATTTCATCTTTTCTTACAGCTGAGTAATAGTCCATTGTGTGTATGTACCACAACTGCATGATTTCACTCATATGCGGAATATAAAACTGAAAGCAAAGAAAAAACAAATGAATAAACAAATAACCCATGGACACAATCAGTAGTTTAATGTTTATTTGGGGATGAGTGGGTTAGGGAGGGGAGAAAGGGGAGGAGGTGGGAGAGGAGGGGGGAAGCTAAATATAAGGTGATGGAAAGAGAAGTTACATTAGGTGGTGAACTTACTATACATCAAGTTGACAATGCACTGTAGAATTGTATGCCTGAAACCTATGAAATCCTTGCTAACAGATGTCACACCAATAATTCTAACAATAAAAATGAATTTAAAAAAATAAAGAAATTCAGACTCAATGGCATGTTAAACTGACAATACCATAATTCATTAATACCAGCATTACTGTCCTCTGTTAAGAAAAATTTTATTGTGGAAGTTTCTGAGCAGATGATTTTTAAAATAGTATTTGAGCAGAGGTGTATTTGGCACTCCCCTAATAATCAGTATTCTCTTTGGAAAAGCAATTTGAAAATCAGAGTCTTTAACCCAAAGAAAGAATCAGTAAAAATTGTCTTGGAGATAGAAATAGAACTGACTCTGGGACACGAACACTGAATGCAACACTTGGAGAATGTAACATAGAATTCTGCACCTGAAACCTATGTAATATTTACTAATCAATGTCACCCCAATAAATTTAACTATTAAAAATTACCTAATAAAAATTGTCATTATGCTAATATTTGCTTTCATCTCAGGTTTTGAGCCTAAATGTTATTTCATCAAATTTAACAATTAAAAATTTATTAAAAACCTTGATTAATTTCTCCAGTGTAGTGTTAAAGTAAGTTTAGCTATATGAGGCTTTCTAGCAAGGAATTAATAAAGGAATCAAGCACTTGGTCCTCAATAAACAAGACTGCTCACATTACGAGTAGGAATATTTTATAGTACAAGCAAGTTTCCTTTTCAGATCTTAACTTACCAAAATTTTAAAAATGAGATCAAACACTGACATTGGTACAAAGCCCCAAAGGAAATCATAGTGGAGTGGAATTATTTTTATTTAAAAAAAACAAAACATGAAATGGTACAGTTTTATAGTGAAAAATAAAAGATTTCCCCTTTACAAAGGAAATTCTACTGTCTATATTTAGGGTCAAAACAGCAAAACACTTATGGCTACTTAAAATGTGTATAAAAATCATCACTGTGAAATAAATGCAAATTTCACAAAGCCAAGCTGAAACAATCAAGCTGCCATCACCATTCTTTTCCAGCCACTAAAAGCCAGTCTTATTTTCATGCCCAACAAATGCCTCTATCAATTTGTAATACCAACCAAGCTCTTGAAAGAGATGACACTGAGCTGAGAAAAAAAAAAAAGAGGAGGAGGAAGTTCTCTAATGTTACACAGAAATCTGAAGATGGCAGTACATAAGATATTATTATTGTGACTGACATGAATTTAATAAAATCCAGCAGACAGACTGGAGAAATTCAGATTCCTGGTGATGGAAGTCTTCCCTGATATTTTAAGTGTACACATATGTGTGTACCTGAGAAATTTATAGAAATTACTTAAAAAAAAACAGAGAAAGCTAGTATATTTTGTCACATTATGATTTTGACATCTCATTTATAATTTATTAAGTTTCCAAAATAAAATGTTAAATTTAACATAGAAAACCTAACAGACAGCTTAAGCCACTGCATATAAATCTATTGAAAATCTTATATTCATCATTAGTGTTATGTAAAGTTTAAATTCTTAAACATTAATTCCTTTAACATACCTTCCTTAAAACAAAACAAAACAAAACAAAACAAAAGAGAACATAATTAATCAAACTCTGGAAAGTACACCACTTTAAATTTGGTGTAATCCCATCTGTAATCTACATCTGTTTCAATAAGATTTTACTGCCCTGAGAGTCCCTGGACTCAGAAGTTCTTTAACTCAAAAATAATTTCTGAGCCACAAAATGAGGCTTACTAGTGTAGGTTCTCCACCTCCCTCAAGGTTGCAGTTGCAAAATAGTTCTTATCTTACAAACACAACCTAATATAACAGAACGGCAAATTCAAACTCCACAATAAAAAAAGAAAGTTTCCTTTTGGGGTTATCTAAGAGGTATAGTTTAGGTTTGTGTGTGAACTCTGATGTTGCCAGGGAGGCCTTGCCTAGTCTTTGTGAGAGATGTTCTTTTATCTAATAATGGGGACAGTTCCTTCCCTGGTCTTCAACTCTGGTACTTCAGCTACAGCAAGGAATACCTAAATCAAGATACACTCCTCTGTCTGGGGTTCTGAAGGCTTTTGGTGAACCAGAGACCATGGGTGAAGGGTTTGGCCTAGAGGCTCTAGATGATTGTGAGAAACCCCAGGAGTTCCCTCTTTTTTTTTTTTCTACTGTATGTCTGTGTTCAGTTCACTCACAAAGCCCCTCACATGAACCTGGGCTATGACTCTACCCATTTTCAAATAAAAACTCTGAGACGTCAACAAGGCTGGTCTGACTCCTGATTCCTGGGCCTATGTTCTAGTGTTGTCCATCATTTCTGCATGACTCAGGCCTCTTAACTTCCAAGATGCCCTCTCCTTTGAGAAACCTCTAAGCAGGAGAAAGCTTTTGCCAGAGACTCAGAACACACTGTGTCCTGATGAAGAACAGGTGAAAACAGGCTCTTCTGCAGGCTGTGAGAATCTTGCTGTTACTGGGTCCTATTCCCACTATTTTACAAAGGAAGCTGAGGTCTTTTGTCCTGAAACCCATCAACACTGGCTGTGTCTGGTCCTAGTTAAAGAGCCTCACAGAATGGAGACACAGAAATCAGGCTTTGTTCTCTCCAGGTGCTCAGGAATGATGTTGGTTCAGTGTAACCCCTTGAAACTTGACTCTTTGAGTCCATCGAACTGGAGAATCTCCCCTTCCCAGCTACGGGCACTAGGCATGATGCCCAGAAACTGGGTGTTTCTGCACAATGACAGAGCTGCCTCCAACCACTTTATTTTGTTCATGTCATAACCTCTTGAGTATTATTTGTACTTCCAGTTGGGCAGTCATTGTTTGTGTGTGTGTGTGTGTGTGTGTGTGTGTGTGTGTTATATGTGTGTACACACTCTCTTGTGTCTGTAGATGCTCAGAGAAAAAGACACAATATGAGAGGTTGCCTCAATATATCATAAAATTTATTTTCAAGATAAACCCCATGGACTGATTGAGCCAGGGCTCCGGGTCAGATATGGAACCATGCTATTGAAGAACAAAGTGAAAACTTAACAAGGGCTTTGTTTTTCAACCTGTGTACAATAGAATTGTGGTAATGCTATGTCATAAGCCTATTAAAAAGTGTATTGATTCACCACCTACTATAATGTCCATGCTCATACTAATCACATGATCAATGCTACCTATCATTTGTCTTAATTCTTTTAGTAAAAATTTGGGAATAGGATAGCAAGGTAAGGTACAGCAGTGTCAAAGTTTTGATGTGCATGAGGGATTTTTTTACCAAGGAAGGAATGTTTTGGAAAAATGAAGGAAAATGTCCTCATGCTTTGAAATAAATCTGTGTACTAGCTTACAATTGTGGGGTCTGGCACTTCGAAGTAAAGCCAAAGATGGAATATTTGCACATGTAGAGGCTGTCTAGCTTGTGAAAAACAAATAGCTGAGATTGATTCTTTTGGGCAAAAATATGCTCACATTTCTCAGTGTCACCTTAGTTTTCTGCACAATGCAGGACACCCCAAGTATTTGTGGAACCCCGTCAAAACTCAGGTGTTGCTGTAAGACTGACCAGCAGAGGTTGCACTGGGTTGGGGATCCCAGGATTTTAGTGCTGTGAAAGAGAAGAACAGAGAGTGGCCTTGCCTTTGCTCAGGTGAGGGGGGTTTAAAGGTGAACAATAACTCTGGGTGCTTGAATGCTTCAGAAGCACGTGGTGTATCATAGGACTTACAACTGAAAAATCCTTTCAGTGTTTGCTTGGCTTTCTCATCCAACGATCAAGCTGCGCAGAACTCACAGGTTCTATTGCAGTCCTCCATGCAGAGGAGAAACTATCAGTTTCCCATGTGTTGCAGTCAGTTGAAAGAAACTCTCCCCCTGCCAGATCCAGGCTAAGCACCATGATTTTCAGGACTCTTTTCATTCATCACAACTTAATTTTAGGCATTTTGGGGGACTATCTTCTCAGAGAGGTTGGGAGATGTGTGAGCTCTAACAGCCATCTCAGAGGTCATGGCTGAAATGGGATAAACAGGAAAGAAGTCACTGTACATACATGATTCTAATAAGATGACCCTCTCAGATTGAGCAAAAAGACATGAGCACTTGGATTTGAAGTGCAGTGCTTTTTTGGAGATTCTGGAAGTTATGAAACCCAGATGTTGACAGGGTCCTTCATCTTCCACCCAACTCCAACACAAACTGAATTTTTAAACAGGTGGTTATGCAAAGCTTTCAAAACCCATTTGGGCAACAATGGTGGTGACTTGGGGCTTTTTGATTGTTGGAGTGCACCTTGACAGAGTCAGAGACTAGACTTATTAATTGGATTGAACTTGGGAAATGATAAGGAAAACAGAACTGAAGTCCAGGTGAGGACATTCCCATCTTAAAAGTCTTCAAGTAGAAGCTGTATGTCCTGGGAGGCTGGTTTGCATTCTCTGAGACTTTGTCTCTTTTCTCTGGTGTTCCTCTGCCTAGTTATACCAAGGGATAATTAGGAATTCCTTTTCCATGGAAAGGGGCCCCCAAGAATCTGAAGTTGGTGATCACTGTTAGGGATTTGCAAGTGTACTTTGCAAAATGCTTTCCATGGCAAAACTTGTGAACTTGGCTAAAGCTGGCATGCCATCTCCAATCTACTTCCCCAAGTACACACAAAGTCTCAGACATCTTCACTTCATACACCTTGTAGATTTTTAAACAATGGACATTTGTGTCCTTTGTCAGAGGTTGGGGAGAGAGTAGAAAGAGAAATTAGCTTTTGTTGGGTGTGTTGCATGGGTGAAGATGTTCATAATAATGCTATGGGTTACAAGTTGTGGGAACCCAGGTTTTCAAGAAAATTCAGCCAGACAAAATGCAATGATATACAAATAAAGCACCAGTGCAAACAGTAGTTGTGCTTACATAATTTTGTACACTTCTGCCATGAATTGTAGCTGGTTGTTTGTATAAACATAAACCTCATAGTAATTTATAGTCCATGCCATTTTTGTAAAGGTAATTTTACTTTAAAATTTTGGTTATCGACGTTAGATATGAATACATCCGTCTTTTTTCCGGTAGCAATATTTGTAATTTCAGTTTCATTAGTTGTTTTTATTAATTACATGATGGGAATCAGCTTGTATAATGTAAACATAATCTGTTCAAAATAATCTGAGTTAATTCTCCTTCAATTATTCTGGGCTCAACAAGTTCTTGTCATTTTCATAGGAATTCTAATTTCTTGGATTTCAAATATAGCCACACTTTTTTTTGGAGATGATAGTTATTGTATATTTTTATAGAAATAATTTGTATTATATTTTTCAATTAATTATCACCATACTATATTTTATTATGTAGTGAATTTTCTCTCTTGGTAGTTTTATATCCCATATCACAGTGCATGTGCAATAAAATTGGCTAAATTCTTTTATTTCAAAAGAACTATACATTTACACACACCATTTTATTACAGTTGTTCACCAATAAGTATGTGAAATCATAAACGCGTCCATATTATTAAAAAAAAAGGATACTATTTTTAAGACGTTACCCTAAAGTAATAAACCACTCTTAAGTTAACAACATTAGAAGTGGAGATGTTCCTATGCATATTGCATATTACATAGTAAAGAGCCTAAAACTATATAAAACATCACTGGCAGAAAATTTGTGACATGATTTTTTATTAGTTAAATTCTATAACTCTAGGAAAACAAATTATTTCAGAAAAAGCAATGAGACAAAACACTTTAGGCCCAGAAAGTACCCTAGTCATTAGATGAGAGATGCTGCTTTGATCATCACAAAATGTTTGTTCTTTAGAGATTACTCTTTGTTGAGTCATTAGTAGACACTAATGGAAATCAGTGCATGAAAAGATTTTCATTAAAATTTCTTTTCAACTTTCCAGTGCAGACACACACACACACACACACACACACGTATATGTGTGTATGTGTATGTGTGTGTGTGTGTGTGTGTGTGTGTGTGTGTGTGTGTGTGTGTGTGTGTGTGTTTGTGTATAAATTATTATTGGATTCTCAGTGCTATACAATTTATAGTATTTTCAGGTTAATGAAACAATGTTGTGATTACACAGTTGTATAACTCACAATGTGATCACCACAATAAGTCTAATAATTCACCCGTAACTGTGCAAAGTTATCATAATATTATTGATTATATTTCTTATGCCTTACTTTATAATCTGGACACAGGTTATTGTATTATTTGAGGTATACTTTTAACGAAATATACAGAAAGACAATGTTCTTCATTACCTGAACTTCACCAAGTGACTTTGGGTTTCTGGTTACTTATTTAATAAAGAAATGTGTGGAGTTCAGTGGAAAGTGTAATGGAAATATTCATAGAAGTTATAAATAAGAATACTTTATTAGCTACTAAGCAATGCCTTATTTGCACTCCCTCAGTTCCTTTGTACAAAATTGTGAAATGAAGTTCAAATGCATGATCAAGCTAACCTGTAAAACATATTGAAAGCTAGGGAAACAGTAGGTTTACAGGTTTATTTACATGCTGAGTGCCACAGAGCTAATAAAAAGTACAATAATATTTGTATCCATGTTCTTTGCTAAGAGGAAAACAACTTGAGAGTGGCTGCTTAACTTCAAATAACACAGTATCTCTGAACATTTCTCAGTTTTCTGCCAATCTGCACATGTGCTGGTAATTTAATGTATTTACAAAAAGTCCTCATTTTATAAATCCATTTCATCTGGAATTTTAACTTTTAAAACAATAATAAAAATTTCACAGAAAAACAATAGATAATATGTCACTTCAAAAATTACATGGGCTTACAAAAAAATGGTCCTAATCTATGCATTAAGAGAAAGTTTTGAGAATAAGTATGTAATCAAAGAGAAGAATAGATTTTGATGGCTAAGAGCTGGAGACAGAAGAAGTGGGGAGTGAAACTTTTGGGTAAGAAATTTTCATTTGGAAGATAAAATATTTTATGTCTTTATAGTCATGATGAATGATCTAAATGCTCATGAATGTATACTTCGTCATAATAATTATTAAATTTCATTATAATGAATTTGACACCTTAATGTAAAAGATTCTATCAATGTGAAAAACATAAATTAAAGAACAAAAGAGCAGTTACAACAAAAGAAAAAGAAAAAGCATGTTCTGAAGTAGGACAGTGTTGTAGAGGAAGAGTGCAGGAGGTCATTCCAGATTCAGTCACCACTGCAGAAATGCTGGGCCCAGTAACATTCCCAGGTTTTCTGGAAACACCAGAGCTGGCGTACAGCTAATATTCCAGGAGTGCTGAGTTTTTTGCTAGACTCAGGACCCTTACAGACCCTGCTCTAGAAACCTGCCCACCACTCCAGAGCTGTAGGTGTATCCGATGTTCATAGACCTGCAGCTCCATCGCCATTAGATAGACCTGGAGCTCTGAAGGACCTGCTTAGGGTGAACACTGCTCAGTATCAGGATGTTCTTTTTATGTTGGCTGGCTCCTGCCCTTCAACAAGCTCCTCAGGGGACATAAGAGCAAGTTTTGAACTGAGTTGTGATTGCTCAGATTAAATTGCAGTGGGGACAGAAGCAAAAATGACCCACATTTTCTTTCCAGGTGCACTTCAGATCTAGGATCAATGACTGAGGCCCTCAGAGAAGCCACCTTCCTTGGGTATAGGCCCAGATGACAATCTGAGTCGCTTTTTTCACCTTCCTCATTTCCAGCCTCTGGAGCACGCCATTGTGTGTGTGGCATCGAGCCTTTTCTGTGGGCTCACATGCATAATCCACAAGCCTTTCTCACTCTGGTGCTTTGCCTCCCATGGATCCAGGTCTTTGGAGTGGGATAACGAAGTTAAGGATGGCACTCCATGTCAAGGCCTCGTGACATGACCTTAAAGCAGATCCCGAAGTTTACCGTGAGAAATGGCCTGGATGGTTTCTGTGCTGATGGACTTTCCTGCCCATTTCTGTGCATGATTTTAAATATAGCACAACAGCAACATTTAAAGGGGTTCTGTGCTTGCCCTTGGTGGCATGAGTTACCTGCCTCTCATGCAGAGAAACACAAAGTGTGTATCTCCAATGACTAGGTCATCACTGGTGTTTTGTCTGAAGCTCTGTAGTTACAGTTACCAGCAGCCAGTGTGGAGGCATTACAGCCATTCTTCCCACCTGACTTTGTGCTTCCAGAACAGCCACAGGTTATTTCAGCACAGACCTAAACTCGGTGATATGACATTTCTCTGGAGGGCTTAGAATCAATCTTAAGCCTCATTCTGTCCTCTACATCCCAGCTAGCAATACTTGACCTGGAGTGTTAACTTGGCCGGACACTTAGGCTACTGGGTCCTACACAGCCAGCTTCTACTCAAGGAATGACCACCTTAGGTGAACACCCCAACCCCCACCACACACACACACACACACACACACACACACACACACACACAGAGAGAGAGAGAGAGAGAGAGAGAGAGAGAGAGAGAGAAAGAGAGACAGACAGACAGACAGACAGGCAGACAGACACCCATACACAGGAAAGAAACAAGAAGCTGTCAAAGTAAGATCAGAGGACTGGCCTCTCCTGACCTTGACTGCCCTAAGCCTCCATGTGTTTCCTTGGCCTTGCCCCTGACATTGTCAGAGGCATTTGTAGTGAGACTTGAACAATTCCTGAATCAAGAGAAAGAGTTTCAACTACAGGCTTTCCTTAGGCGACTGCCATGGTGGTTTCTGGGCACAGAACAAGTAAACATTTTATTACATCAAATGTCTTCAACCAAGTGAGCTGGACAAGGACCTCTTTAGAATGTGGCTGCCTGGTTACCAGTGCTGCAAATGTTTTTGGTCTCTATGATTTGGATGTGTTGTCACTGTCTTGGGTTTCCTACATGGGCTTCCTCTTAGGACAAGGCCTCTCCAAGGCCTCTCTGGGTTGGTGACTGCTAACAGTTTACCCTATGCCAAGTTCATAATCAGCCACACTATCATGACCAACACCACAACTTTGGAAGGCCTGAGTTCTGCTGCACCCCCAACATTGAAGATCCAGAGCTGAGTTAAGCTCTGCCATTACTTTCTCCCCAGTAATGTGATTATAAACCAACCTGGTTTTGTAGGTCCTTCTAAGTCTCCCATCTGCAAAGTGTTGGTCTTTTTAGTCTTTATTTCACAGTCTGCCATTATATATATATTTGAAGTACCTGGAACCTCTGGGCTAGGGTCATATGGGCACAGATACAGATATAACAATGGGGTGATAATGACAATGCAGGACAGAACACTGATCACAGCACAAAGAGGACAAGCAGAATCTGCCCTGGCATCTAGTGACTCTCATTGACACTTTTCCTTATATTTCAGAAGGGTGGAAATTAACTGAAATCTCAACATTGTCTCATTGGGCATAGAATGTTACAGAGTTTTTCTTCATATTTAGTGTCAAGTGCAAGCATCACACTCAGCCTATGTTCTGGGGAGCGTCGGTGGTTGTCAGTGTGCCTACTTCCACATCAAACATCCCTGTGCAAGCCTCTTTACTTGAAGCTAGATGGTATTTTTGACTGGGGTATAAAATATATATAGAATGGGGCCAAATGATGAGTGTCATTTTTGACACTGAGTAATGAAAATGTATGACTCTGCTTACTTTCTCTGTTTCCCTGTGTCTCCCGTTGTCTCTCTATTTCTCTGTGTAATTTTCTCTATATTTTGGACTCTATCTTTCTCTGCACATATATCTCTCTTTGTCTGCCTCATTGTTTATATTTCTGTGTGTCTCCCTCTGTCTCTTTGATTTCATGTTCGCTACAGGGAGAGTAACCTATTATAATCTGCTATATTAAGCACCATTCCAAAATAAAAACAAGCAAACTAACAATAACCAAAAATTATTGCCAACAAAGAAAAATCTTTGAGGTTCCTGATGGAGCTGAAACTTGGCAGATTATGCATGATGTCACAAACCAACCGTATGTACTGTGAACCTCAGTTGACAGTGAAGCCCAGCCTCTCAGGAAACCTTGAGGCCGAGGTTCCCAGCTCTTGGAAACTTGGGGCCTGATCATAGAGACTGAGATGTGGTCCACATTTGTTTTCATAAACACTATGTGAGGGGACTGCAGTTACTCAACAGACAACCAGCACATCCTAGCAGCTCAGGTCTTGCCCTGCCTGCCTTACCTTCCAGCTCTCTTCAGTCACTGGGAATTTTTTGAACATTTTTATAGAGAAATGTATTGTATTTTTGCTTTAAGTTTCTGTCCAAACCAGCACACTCTTTAGTCACTTCCACAGGGATGCCTCCACTTACCCTCTAATGACAGCACTAGTGACACCCTGGAGGCTTTTCAGACACACCTAGAGTCTATGATCCTCCCTATTGCACTCACTATTTTCTTTCACATGGACATACAGCATCCATGTCTGTCTCTTGGCTTTCAGCTTTTGGGGAACTAAGAAATATGTGTACTTTCAACCTTTCTTAGGTTAAATGCAGAAGGCACCAAAGCTGAAAAACTTGTGAAAATTTATCAGAACGCTCTCTAGTCTGTGGGCAGCTCACATTGTAAAGATGGATGCTGATAATCAATGGTACAGGTTGCTCAGAGGCAAGAAACACCAAGAATGACACCTTTTGATTGTTAATTCTTGGGCCATTGAGCACAGTGCAAACAGCTTGCCCTCTGGTGACCAGATCCAGTAATGCAGCCCCAGGCAAAATATCCTGAAGTCAGAACACACTGGTCTGGTGTTCTCAATGCTTTGGGGACACTTAGGGCCAGAGGCAAACGGCCTGGGGCTACAGGCTCCAGGAAAATGTGAGAAACTCCAAAAGGTGTTCTCACTTCCCTCTCTCTCTCCATTGTTCTGCTGTGGCCAGTTCAGTCACAAAGCCTCTCACCTAACCTGAGCAATGATTCAACTCACTTCCAAATGAGAACCCTGAATCTTTAACAAGGCTTGTATTGCCCTTCATTCCTGAGCCAATGTTCCAGTGTTCTGCCACATTTCCATATGAGCCCGGCCCATTAGCCTACAACATATCTTCTGCTCTGAAAAACCTCTAGGGAGTATAAAGCATTTGCCAGGATCACAGAACATACCGGGTCCTGACAGATAAAGAGTGAAAACCTGTCATTTTGCAAACTGTGAGACTACCGCTCTCACTGCATCTATGCATATTTTAGAGAAGAGGAAGTTGAGGCCTATTATCCTGAATCAATCCACACGATGTGTGTCTCTTTATAGTAACAGCTCCACAGGGTGGCGACATAGAAACCACAGTTGATTATTTTCATGTTCTGGTTCAGGAAGACCCCTGAGCACGTGGCTTCTTCTGCTAATCACCCTGGTGAATCACCCCTCCCTATTTATGGGTTCTGGGCATGATTCCCAGAAACTAGGTTGACCTGCATTAAGATATATCTACCTCCAGTCACTTTCATCTTTCTGTATGATAACTTCTTGAGTTTGCATTTCCCTTTATATAACCAGGTGGGCAGTCATTGTGTGTGTGTGTGTGTGTGTGTGTGTGTGTGTGTGTGTGTGTGTGTGTCTGTCTGTCTGTCTGTCTGAATGATTGTCTGTGTATATGTACACACACACACACACATACACGCGCACACACGCACACACACACGCACACAACACAAAATGCGTGTTTGGCGAATCTCAGAAAGAAAGACCAAATGGGAATGGGTTCTTCAGAATCTCAGAAATACTCATTTCAAAAAAAAACCCAATTTAGTGGTTGAGACAAGGCCCAGGATCATATCTAAGACATGGCCATTGAAGTACACACTGGGGATGTTGCAATTACTTGGTTAGTCAGTTTTTGTACAATGGAATCATGGTAACTCTTTGTCATAGTGCTGTCAAAGGAAGTAACAATACATAACCTATTATAGTGTTAGCTGAAATTAGTAGTATATTTTTAGTAAAAGTCTGAATAGAACAGCAGGCTCAGAAATCAGGAATATCTTCCAGCGATTTGATATCTGTAGAGTTATAAACAGGTAAAAATCTTTTGCAGAAATAAAGATAAATATTTTCATACTTTGAAAGAAATCTGTGTGATTTCTTATATTGGTAGGTGTCATGTCTTGCATGACAAGAGCTGTGGGAGAATTAAAAATGTGACACAAGTTTCAGAATGACAGTAGCCAAGAATAGATTATAAACAGGACCAAGGAACTCAAGCCTCAAGAGCTGAGTCCCGAATCAGGCCAGATGCATAGCTTTTATTAGTGAAAAGAATGAGGAAGTGAAACTTGTTTTTTTCCAAGGCCTGTGACTATTGTGCCTCATGGATGTTTTCCCAAAAGTCCTTTTTGTGCTTTAGCACATATTATGTTTTACACATACACATAGCCCCAATGAATCATTGTAGTGAAACCACCCCAGGGAGTTGACTCAGTACCCAAGTCATCCTTAAGGACCTATGACCAATATCATTCTATCGCGTCTCAATATGAGCTGTACATGGGAAGCAAGGCATCCAGGGGGGCAGGAGATTAACCTCAGAAAGATTGAGACTCTATGCCTCACATCAGTTGAGCCCAAGCTCTCTCCTAATGGCACCTATGTGACTGTGACTATCTTGGGTTGTTCCTTCCTTGAGGAATCTTATGCATCATTGGCTAACCAGCAATGCAGGGTGTTGTGATGTGTGCAACTGAGGGAGGAAAATTACCCCTGTGAAAGGATCAGTTGTGTCTCCTAGGTATTCTATTCCCCCAATGGCCTCCAAACCAAGATCCTGCCTTAGAATGTCATGGGGAATGTGTAGGAGGACAGACATTTTGTCAGCTGTAAGGGAATAGGTGGGGTCTGGTTCTTTGAGGTGACACCTAAAATGTGATATGTGCACATGTAGAGGTTGTCAGCAGCTCGTGTATAGAATCTTGGCATCAATTATTTTGGGGGTGTAGTTGTCTGGCTGGGAAACAAACCCAGGCCACAGTGTTGAGAGTGCTGAAGCCTAGCCACTACACCACCAGGGAACTCCCCTTTGGCATCAATTTTTGAAGAAGGAGATGTGCTCACACCTTTTCATGTCACCTTAATTTTCAGCAGAGAGTTGGACATTCCAAACATTTGGGAAACCCAATCAAATCTCAGGTGTCACGCTCCAATTAACCAGTTGAAGCTGCCTTGGTCCTGAACTCCCAGGATCTTAGTGCTGGAATAGAAAAAGTCAAGGTGCAGCCTTGTCTCTGCTCTGAAAAAAGGTGTTTGAAGGCGACCAAGGTCTCTGGCAACTTGGAAGTTTCAAAAACACACTGAGTGTCATAAAACACAGAACTGATAGAGCCACACAGCATTCACTTCGCTTTCCCATCCAACATCAAGCCCCTTGATACTCAAGATTCCTATTGCATTACACTGGGCAAAGCAAGAAATTTTATTGCCCCTTTGTATGCAATCAGTCCCAGCTAAGTCTCCTCCAGCCCAAGCCAAGGTGAGAAACATGGTCTTCAAGTCGCTCTCCATTCTCTGCACATTCAAGGTAAGTATTTTGGGGCCCCATCTTTCTAGAGGGGCTCATAATAACCTGCACTGGGGTACAGGGTGAAGAATAATAACCAGGCAAGAAGTCAATGTGAGTGGACTGCTTCAGTATGGTGAGCCTCCCAGATGGTGCAAACAGATGTGTACTCTTCAATTTGTGGTGCTGCACACCTTTGAAGATCCTGAAACTTACCCGTCCAAGTTTTTGACAGGATTCCTCCTCCTCCACCCTGCTTCAACACAAAGTGAAATTACAAAACATGTGGCTGTGCAATGCTTTCAAAACCCAGGTGGGCAACAGTGGCCTCAGAGCATATCATTGCAGAGTCTGGGATATTGGACTTTTTAATGGAAATGGACTTGGGAGGGGTGAAAGTGTGAAAAAACTGAAGTCCTGATGGAGGAAGTTTCATCCTGGAAGGGTTTAAGTAGAGGTTGCACGCCTTGCCAGGCTAGTTTGCATTTTCTGAGACATGGTCTCTTGTCTCTGGAGTGTGCAACCAAGATATGATTGCAGATAATTTAGAATTTTTATTCCAGGAAAGCTGTCCTGACTCACTTAAGTTCATGATAAACGCTAGAAATTTGCTGGTGTACCTTTGTTAAATGCCTGTCATGGTAGAAACTGAACTTGGCTAAAGCAAGCATTCCCCCTGTGTGAATCAGTTTCTTGAGGCCCTCGCACAGCAATGGATGGCTTCTCTCAATGTGCATCATGGATTTTTAAACCACAGACTTTGATGGCCTCTGGCAGAAGGTTGAGGAAAAATGTAAAGGAAAAATTAGATTTTACTGTGTTGGTGGCAATTGTAGGGATGTTTATAGTAAGAGTGTAAATAAGAAATTGGGACTACCCAATTTTTTCAGGAAATGGAGCCAGACAAGGGACAATGAGAAACAAATGAGGGCATTCCAATGTAGTGGCTAGGTGTCATCACTCTGAATGCCATGGCCTGGGTTTGATTCCCAGCCAGGGACGCACAACACCCCCCCCAAAAAATAAAGAAAAACAGATGAGGCACCAATGCCAACAGTAGCGATGGCAACTGAATGGTCTACAATTTTGCTGTAAATTCTAGCTGGTTGTTGGTATAAAAATAAATTTTATAATAATTTATAGAAAATGTCATAATTGTAAATGAAATTTTACTCTAAATTTGCAGTTATTTGTGTTAGAAATAAATTCCCACTAATTATGTTTGGTAACAGTAGTTGTAATTTTAGTGACATCAGTTGTTTTGTTGTTAAAATTGTATGATATACATCAGCTTGTATAGCATTAACATTATCTGTTAATGATCTTAAATGATTCTTCTTAAATTATTCTGGACTCAATTTCTTCTTGTAATTTTGATGGAAACACCAATATCTTTTTGGTTTTTAAATATGATGACACTTTTTTTCTGTAGAAGATATGGTTATTGTACATTTTATAGAAATAATCTACATTATATTTTTAATTGATTTTCACCATATATTTTATTTTGCTATGGATTTTTCTCTTCTTTGTTTAATCTTTCATGTTACGGTGCATATGAAATGGAATTGGCTAAATACCTAAATTTCAAAGTAACTGTAAGTTTAAACACATTATTTTTTTTTACAGTTGTTCACCAATAAGTATCTGAAACCATAAACAGGTTCATATATTTTAAAAGTAATATTATTTTTAAGAAGTCAGCTCAAAGTAATAAAACATTCTTAAGTGAATAACATCAGAAGTGGAGATGTGCATATGTGAATTACAAAATACAGTAATAAGTCAGAAATCATATGAAACATCACTGAAAGTCAGAAAATGTGTAACATGATTTTTTATTAAATTCAATAACTCTATTATATCAAATTATTTCAGAAAGATCAATGAGACTAAATAGCCTGAGGAGGTATACTAGTCATTAAATGAGAGATGCCACTGTGATCATTGTGAAGTATTTATCATTTTGGAGATAACTCTCTTCTGAGTCATTACTGGACACCAATCAAATTCAATACACTAAAAACTTGTCCTCAAATTTGCTTTCTAACTTTCAGTGTAGACAGTTCTTCTTAGGGGTATATATATATTTTTAATTTAAAAATTATTTTCCTAAATTTGGTACCATACAATTTTATATTAGTTTCTGGTGTACAGAAAAACATAGTGATTACATGTTTATATACCTCACAAAGGGATTACTTCATTAAGTTTAATAGTCCATCAGTCACTGTAAATAATCATTACAATTTTATTGACTATATTTCCTATGCTGTATGTTAACATCTCCATGAGTGTTTTTTTCTTAAGCTAAGTATATTTTCAATAAAATACAGAGAAAGAGAATGTCTACCTTAATTTGCTAAACTTTAGTGACCAACTTTGCATTTCTGGTATCTTAATTAAAGCAGGAATGTGTGGAGATCAATGGAAAGTGTTATAGGAATATTCATAGCAGATATCAATAGGACTACTTTATTAACAACTAAGCTGTACCTCATGAGCATTCCTTTAGTTTCCTTTACACAAGAATTGCAAGACCTAATTAAAAAACATGATCAAGTTAATCCTGTAAACTCTATTGAAAGCTGGAGAAACAGGTTTTAAAGATTCACTAAAATGTCCAATGCCAGAGACCAAGTAAAAAGCACTGGAATATTACTCAGCTGTAAGAAAAGATGAAATATTGCCATTTGCAACAAAATGGATGAACCTGGAGATCATCATGCTAAGTGAAATAAGCCAGACAGAAAAAAAAAAGAACTGCATGATTTCACTCATATGCGGAATATAAAACTGAAAGCAAAGAAAAAAAGAAATGAACAAACAAATAACCCATGGACACAATCG
>PVJL010014495.1:0-28003 GCA_004026885.1 Lyroderma lyra | reverse complement strand
CTGGTGGGGCAGTGGCTGGGCTTCGGTGCACCCAACGCTGCGGCCCGGGTTCGATTCCCAGCCGGGGAGCCACCAAAAACAAATAAATAAAGGCCAGATCAAGAATGCACATTTCCAAAAATAGGCATTTCTGAACTAACGCAGTGAAAACCATCTCAGGAAGAATCTCATGAAGACTAGACTGAAGTCAGGTAGGGTGGGCTCATTAAATTTGATACCTGGGGGACAGAAAAGGCAGAAATCATCTCGATAGTTTCTGTCATGAAGCTGGTTCTATGGTCCTGTCACTGACGAGGGGCTGGGGAGATGGAGAAGGCACTAGAGAACGTGAGTTTGGGGGGTGACTGTTACCCCGTGCCACTGTGATGAGAAGTCTGGGGGTGAGGGGCAAGCTTGCGGATGACAGGTAGAGCCCGCAGTCTTCGCTGACCGATTTCAGCCCAAACTGGCCTCCATCCTGCGGCACAAAGCCACGGGGGGAAACCTGGGTGTTGGAGTGTGACCGCTGAAATCGCCGATTCCGAAAGCATGCACCTTCGTGCCTGTGTTCATTTGAAATAATCAAACCCCATAAAACTGTGTCCAAATGAACAGAGAAGAGGCCCCTGAGAACGTCCGAGACTTTCTAGAGACGCGGCGCCGCCCCCGCCCCAAGCAACACGTTATTTCCAGCCACATAAAAATGCACCCCCAACCCAAATTTCGTTGCAATGCAGTGACATCTAGTGTTCAGTTTGGGTCACACTGAACAGAGAATTTCTGGGCTTTAAAGGAAACGTTTCAGAGAAGAGCGAAGTCCGTCTGCTCTGGTACAAGGTGGTAAAGCTCCACCCGTGACTGGCACACGGCAGCACACACGTGGCTTGGGCAACAGGCGAAGGTGCATGAGCAGTCGGTGTGGGGCCGGGGGCGCTCCGCTGAGGCGTGTCCCAGACTCCCCGGAAGGTCTGACGTAGCATTGGGGGGGCGGGGGGCGGGGCGGAAACGCTGCCCTCTACCTGCATCTGGGCTGAAAGTGGGTCAGGGCTCGGACCCCTCAGAACGGCACACTCACTGGGCCGCCCGCGCACGCAGCAGCGGGGTGTTCGGGTCCTGGTCACACCCCAAGCCTCAGCCTCCCTCCAGCGGTCCCCTCTCTTGTCCGCCCAAGCTGGGCTCGGACGAGATGTTCAGGCAGGTAAGCCCAGCTCCTGGCTCCCTGGCTGAGGACGGATTCACATGGAAACTTCCTTTCTCTCTCTAACAAAAGCACATTCTCCAATTCCATCATGCACCCAAATTCAGCAGAACTAAGACAGGGTCATGGCTTCCATTTGGGGAGAGTCCTGCAGGTAACACGGCCGGTCAGCCCAGGTGATGCCATGGGTCCCATTGAGTGGCAGGGCTCCAGCATACAGAGGTCGGCGTGTCGGGTCACTCAGCCAGCTTTCGGGAAACAGCTGTGATGGGGGCGCACAGGCCAACGCCCCGACCCCCCAGGGCACGGCCTGGCCGAGAGAGCACGTTGTCAGGGCCCAACGCAGCCGGCGGGGCGGAAGTCAGGGCGGCACGGCCTAAGCCAAGTCCATGTAGACGTCGGGCGTGACAGACAGTGCAGGCTGGCGGACCCAGGGCTTACCCGCAGGGACCCGGCGCCGCGTCGCCCTGTAGCCTTGGGGCGCTCGAGTAGGCATGACCCCCCTTGCTCTCAGATCACGCGGTTAGGCCTTTGGGAAGATGGGTGAGGAACGGGGGTGGCACATCTTCCTTTTTCCTGTTCTTACAACGATTCCACGACCTTGTCGAGGATTCTCCTGCATGGAGACCCCGAGCACCCCCACCCCTTTACCCCCAAACAGGAGCACAAAAGGGGCCGCAGCAAGACTGTCTGACAGAGACCCATCGGTATCCGCCGGAAGCTCCCCACAGCCCGTTACCGTATTCTGCCGTGCATGACGCCGCTGTTTTGGCCCAAATTTGTGAAGGTAAAATGAGGATGTGCATTATACACGGGCAGCGCTCATTCTGTGTCGGTATAAACGTTTTTGATTCTTTTATGTCTGCTTATGAGTTAAAAGTGTAAGTCTAGAACTCAGTACTGATATCCATATGCAAAATAATGCCCTGGAATAGGATCATTGATTTTACTAATATATAAAAAATTTATACATAAGATTTCTTGTACCTTGTATCTGTTCTTGTGTTTTGTAAGTATGTCTTACACAAAATTTCTTGTACCATGATGGGTTAAAAAATAAATGCTAAAATTCCTTTATAATACAAAAGACAAGGACCTAAATATAAACAAATAAAAACTTGAATTAAAATGCAAGATTTTTTCCCCTGAAAGTGTGGGCCAAAAACGTGGGTGCACATTGTACACGGGAGCACATTGTACACGGGACCGCATTGTACACGGGAGCGCATTGTACATGGGAGCGCATTGTACACGGGAGCGCATTGTACACGGGAGCGCATTGTACACGGGAGCGCACCGTGCACAGGAGCGCATTGTACACGGGAGCGCATTGTACACGGGAGCGCACCGTACACGGGAGCACGTTACACCCGGGAGCGCATTGTACACGGGAGCACATTGTACACGGGAGCGCACCGTACACGGGAGCACGTTACACCCGGGAGCGCACCGTACACGGGAGCACGTTACACCCGGGAGCGCACCATGCACGGGAGCGCATTGTACACGGGAGTGCACCGTACATGGGAGCACATTGTACACGGGAGCGCACTGTACACGGAAGCGCATTGTACACGGGAGCGCACTGTACACGGGAGCGCATTGTACATGGGAGTGCACCATACACGGGAGCACGTTACACCCGGGAGCCCACCGTACACGGGAGCGCATTGTACACGGGAGCGCACCGTACACGGGAGCGCATTGTACACGGGAGAGCACTGTACACGGGAGCACGTTATACCCGGGAGCGCACCGTACACGGGAGCATGTTACACACAGCAAAGTACCGGACTGCATCCTTCCCCTGCCAGGGACTAGCCCCCAGCCAGGACACTGGGCAGAAGACTGTGTGCTGGGCTCAGGGATGACCCACTCCTGTGGCACCATCTCAGGACAGAAGTCAGTGCCTGACCCCACCTCTGTGCCTCCTAGCACAGCGGATTTGGCTCTCTGCTTGCGCCGTGCCTCTCTCGGGTCCTTAGAGAGAAACAGCCGGTGCTGGAGAAATCCATCACTGAAGTTCAAGGTGATCACTGAACATAGGCTGCACCCGCAGAGGGGATGCCAAGGCCTCGCCCACCTGCAGCCACGTTACCTGGTTGCCATCCACCCAGAGGTTCTGGATTCTGCTCTAAAGTGTCTCATCTCCCCACCGTCGAGGAGACTACATAGCAGGGAGAAAAGCATGGAAGGAAATGACAGTAGAAGAGGGACAGTCGGGCTGACTGGGCAGTGACACGAGTGGCCCAAGGCCATCCAGTTCTGGGCATTAAAACAAGGTGTGTCTGTGACACATTTGGGTCCAAAGCCAGTCCTTAGCAAGAAAGGCCTCGTCTGCGTGTCACTGGTCGTGGGAAACGGCCCTGTCTGTGGACCTCTGACTGCCCAGAGGGGTCCAGACCACTAACAGGATTAAAGCGCTAACTGCAAAGCGCTTGGCTGGACGTTCGGGCAGTGCTGGCTCTGCGGGTTTGTAGCTGCTGCCCCTTCATGGGATGCTACCTGGAGCCGCTCCGTTCTCCGACACGGACGTGGATCAGGTAAGTCATGTCAGGCGGGCTTACAGAAGCGGGGCCACGGCAGCGCGCTCCGGACCGAAGCCACGAGCGCGGCCGGCGGCGGGCCTCCTCTCACCACGCACCCGACCGCCGAACTCGACACCCGTCTAAAGCTGCCAACGCCCCGCCGACGCTCCCAGCCTCGCCCTCAGACACAGTGCACCGTTCCACCCGTGCCACGGCATTTCAAGCTCTCTCAATAAAGTCGATTAAAAGGAGAGATTGTCGCTAATTCAAATTCAGCAACTTCTAATAAAATGTGTGTGTGTGTGTGTGTGTGTGTGTGTGTGTGTGTCTATCTCCATGAAATCACATGCTGTGTCTGCAAAGGAAGCCAGGAAGAAATCACACAAGGACGTTCTCTGTTCTGTCGCTAAATTATCTACCCTGGGCAGGCAGAACTGATAAGAGAGCTCATTTACACACACCTCGGGATGGAAGGGGAGACAATCGCACGATCTCTCGGAACAGAAGGCAAGTTCACATTACTCAGGGATAAAGGCCCCTGTGTACCTTGAAATACATCCATTGAAATTCTCCTTTAAAGAGAGGCAAAGGCCGCCCTGCAGCCTGGGGTGTGAGTTACCCCATTCATAAATAGCCTTACTCCCTGGTCAAGAGAAACTCCACACCCCTCTGGGCACCCCCTCTCAGGGCATGAATCAAGTGAGATCATGCAAGAAGCCGCCGCGAGCCGGAGACGGGCCCCACGGCACAGCGCTGTTTCGGAGCATTTTCGTCCGTTACTAGAATAAGTGGAGTGAGGGTCTGACTCATCTCTGTAGCTTGAGGTCAGGTTGAGTAATGAGAAAATGAAAATGCCACTACTTTTTGTACCCCGGGTCCCTAAGTCATTATCTCGTCAGACGTGATAGTAGAAAGTGGAGACAAATGAAGAAAAAATAACTAGAAAAACATTACCAGAGCATTGTGATAAACAGGAAAATTAAAATGTAAAAAGAGAAGCCAACGGTCCAAGGAAAGGGTCACTGTCTGCAGGTTATGGAAACCTAAAGAATAGACATCAAAAATCTGCTCGTGGACAAAGTCGGAGAAAGGCCAATGACGGCCACCCAGCAAGGTCCCATCTCATGAAGCGAGTGCAGCTGACAAATGGTGGCCTTGACTTCGCCGTTCACTGGCATTGTGGCCTGCAAAGATCTTTTTTTTGGGGGGGGGGAAGGTAGTTCCCTGACTGGGAATCGAACCCAGGCCGCAGCGTGGGGAGCCCCGAAGCCCACCCACGTGACCACCAGGAACTCCTGCAAAGATCTTTTCGATCCTCTGACCTGAACCTTTCTCACTGATAAAACTGCTGTCCCCGTATCTACCTCACCAGCTCGTTGTATGAGACACGAAGAGCATCTCGTTCAGCGTCTCAAATATTGTAATAAAAACTGTCGCTAAGATGCCAGTGGAGGAAGCAATGGGGTAGGTGAGGCAGTGACAGCAGGTGGGAGCTTTCAGGTGACAGGAATTGCAGTTTAATGAGGTCATCCATGCTCAGCCCTTGTGCCTTGACGTTCGGACGTATCCACTGAGTGTTTCCATCCGCTGACGGAGGTGTTGGGTTTACCCCACGAGCTCAAAGAAACAGATGTACACGTTACTGTATTTTTGTGTTTTTCAAGAATGAGTAACAATAGGAAATTTTTATACTTTAATGTAACCATTTATTTTAATAAAATGTACCACCTTAACTGTATTTACTTAAAAATAGAGATACCATAATTATTGAAAATTGTTATTCCATATGAAACTGTTTCAAGGACTTTTGTCATTTACAGGATTTTTAAATATGTTTTCCTGTGACTTGCACTATCAACAACAAAGGTGTTTTGTGTGCCATAGTGTCACATTTTGTAATACAGTTTTTATGTCATAATGCCATTAGATTCTAATTTATCTATACTTAAATCTATTGATGCCACTTAGCACATTTTGAATATTTTTTGCTTAAATTTAATGTAATGGTAAACTTATCACCATATAACAAAAATGTAAAATAAAACTAATGTCATTTATATATAAAGCAGCTCAAAATGTTATTAATATTATTAAATGCACAAAATAGTCAAAGTATCAACTTTTTTGTGGCTTTTTGACACATTTTGAAAAATACTTGAAGTCAATTAATGCAGTGAAGGGGGTAATTATGTTATAAATGTAACTATGCAATGTCACGATTATAAAATTATCCAAAGAGAAAGCATATCAGCAATTATCATATCCATTGAATAAGAGAAAAATACAGGAAATAAAACTTTGTGCTTGAATAATTTCCAAAGGTCCAGCAGAGGACCCAATTTAAAAATTATGGAAGGGTTTTGGAGACAGAACCTCAAACTTCTGCTGTTCAACTGTGGAGCCTTTCACTTGTTTATCCGAGTGACTGGGTAAGAACCACTCCCCTGCAGTGAGCATTGCCCGATGGGACGGAAAATGCGACACTCAAAATAAAAGGCTGGGCGTGCTCTAATCCAATATACCCGGTAACGGGGGAGGAGCCTCTAATTACAGCTTGGGTTGCAGGGAAACAAAGGGCCAGTCTTTTGAGAAAAACCTTGAAGGTTGAGTATATTCTCACAGGGAGAGAGGGACGGTCATTGAGACAGGAACTGACCTTCATGAAGGAACAGACATACTACCTATCTGATGGATATTAAAAGGATAATAAAAGGATACTATGAGCAATTACATACCCATAGATTTGATAACATAGATCATTGCTTCCTAACTGTTTTCCACCTGTGTACTCCTTTTAAACCCATTTCTATAAATTGTACCCCTTGTTTTTAAAACAGCTGTTTTTAATTACTGACACTTTTGTTCGGTGCCTATCTTTATGTAAAATAGTAGAAATGAGATAATAAGTTAGGAAAGAAAATTACTACACTAAACGTACAAACCACAGATTTAATTTTACAATATTCCTAACACAGTTAAATATTGATCATGATGATCAAGTATTTAACAAACTTTTAATTTATTATTAATAATATTTATTCGTGTTATCTGAAAAGTCTGTAACTGTTATGCAGATCACTAGCTGATTGAAACGTTGTTAGTGAGATTGTTGAACTTGCTTTGATGAACTTAGTTTCTTGAAATCAGGCTCAAAAGATGCAAGATAACAGTCTTAAATCAGACTTGCATTAAGCTTGTTGCGGTACTTACTTTCTATGAAGGTGTAAGAAGAAAAAGCTCTCCCTAACAGTTCAGTATTAGTAAATGGCAAGAGGCCTTCTCACTGAGCTGTTTGTATTCCTCACTGACATTTACCCAGAAGGTAAGAAGATGCTTTCTTTGAAAATCAGAATTTAAAGCAGAATCGGTTGAAAGTTTGATTAACTACTCTCTTTCATTGACTGATAGTTTAGTTTCTTTGAAGAACTTTTCATTGAAGGGATCTGTTGTCCAATTGTTTTCTTTTCCATGTTAAGGGAAGTACCCATAAAAGGACACTTTAAGACCTTCCAAGTGACTTACAATATTCTCTTTCTTGTTTTGGGACAGGTGCAAGTCATTCTCAGAGAAGAAGTTGCGCAGAGTTTCAAAAACTTCAGGCTGACCTCTTTCGATACCTGCTTTTCAGGGAGTTCCCTGGTGGTGTAGTGGCTAAGGCTTTAGCGCTATCAATGCTGCAGCCTGGGTTCGATTCCCGGCCAGGGAACTACCCACATAAAAAAAAAAATAATAAAATACATGCTTTCCAAAAGTATGTTTTTTTAATCATGGACTCAATTTTGTCGGTTACTTTGAACATAGTGCTTGAGCTGTTTTGAAGTCCCAAGTTGAGTTCGTTTATTTCTACAAAAATGTCTGATAAATGTGCAAGAGTTTGAAGCCAATCACTGACCTGAAACTTTGGAGCAAGAGGGAAACGATGATCTTCAAAAAATACCTGGACTTCATGTCTAAGTTCAAACATCCGTGTAAGTACTTTGCTACTAGATAGGCACCTTACATCCATACGCAATAGTAATGTGCCATGAATGCTGTTCATTTCTTCACACAGCGCTTTCGACAATCTGGAGTGTCATGGTTGTAACTTAATAAAATTTACCACTTTTTCAGCCTCATCAAGAACATCTTTCAGTTCACTGGAAGAGGCCTGGATATGAGGCTTTGTCTATGAGTGCAGCGGCGACCCCATGGTACACGGGAGCTACTTTAACCCGGCCGCGTGGGCCTGTAACACAGCCTGACGTAGGCTTGCCTCCATCAGTGCAAACACCACAATTCGACCAACTAATGTCCTTTTCGCTGAAATAACCACTGACTGCATTGAAAGTATCTTCACGTGTGGTGTGCTCTGTCCGTGGGTAACAAAGCAACAGGTTTTCCTCAATCTCATTTCCTACCAAGTACCTCACAATGACAAGCAAAATGGATAAATCAGCAAGAGCTACACGTTCATCGACCTGGATGGAAAAGAATTCACTGTTTCTAATTTCACCGACTCCTACAGCTTCAGCATCGTCAGACAGTTCCTAAATTCATCAAGACACTGTATTGTCTGAAAAGGAGACAGCGTTGATTTTGTGGACATGTTCTTCCCCAAACGTACAAAAAACAGTCTCTTTAATTCAAGGAGAAACGAAATCTTCAGCTGTGGTGAGGTTTTTACCATGTTTAGCTGTGTGATAAGCAGCATGGTATGAAGCCCCAACTGCATTCTCATTGTCTCTCTTTCCTGACATCACGTATGAAGTGACAGTTGGATGCTTTTCCAAGCACCAAAAATGTTTGTTTTTATTGATAGGTTGCTTAGTTTCTAAATATCACACAAGTAGAGAGGGTTCCATGCAACCATTGGATGATATGTCCCCACACACAACACACAGAAGCTTAGGACCCACATTTAATACTCTCTTCAGAGCGTTTCCTTTCCTTCTGCGTGTCTGAGGCCGCACCTTCTGACTGTCTCCCAGGGTGGGTGTACGCCCAGCTGTGGTCATGTGTTGAGAAGTTCTCAGCGATGGGTTATCATCCACGTCAAGTTTTGGTTTTTTAACTGTTTCTGCTTTCAATCACTGATGCATAACTGACACGCTTAAAAATCACTGATAATAATAGTGAAACTATGTGAAACAGTAAATTAAAAAACTACTTAAAAAGAATCACGATTAAAGACAATGCACTTACTTTTACTCAGTCAATAACAAAACTGATCCAACAGTCTGGCTATGGATATATATATATATATTTTTTTTTTTTCAATGTGGCAGAAAGTACTATCAAACTCCAGTCATAGAGGCCAGCTCTCTGGTGTGAGCAAAAATCCTGCCATAATGCAGCACACTCCCAACACTCAGAAGTTCATTGGCCAGAACTGGCCTGCCCCTGAGCTTTAATAGTGTGCGAATGGATATACTTATATGTTTGGGGAAGTTCTAGAAACATCACAAATGGGTTGTTCTGAAACTGTAATGATTGGTAGGAGAGCGGTTTGGGGGAGGGGTTCATAGCCACGCCCGTACCAATCGTCATTTGCTGATGTGATTTAAGGTGAAGTGTCTCCGTTAACAGTGATGCAGACTTAACATTTATTGTTCTATAACTAACATTTTGCATTTTTTTACTCTACTTATTTTTTCGCCATTACTGATTATTATTCCCGTACCCTTGAATGGCCTAACACATACGCCCGGGGGTACACATACCA
This sequence comes from Lyroderma lyra, assembly GCA_004026885.1. NCBI lineage: Eukaryota > Metazoa > Chordata > Mammalia > Chiroptera > Megadermatidae > Lyroderma > Lyroderma lyra. The sequence goes on along the minus strand of PVJL010014495.1, from coordinate 18,597 downwards.
CTGCTTGGGAGCCGATGACAGAGGTACAAATGTGTGTGAGGAAAACTACAAAACTCTGATGAACGAAATAAGAAATGAAGCAAACTGAGGAATAGCTCATGCTCATGGAAAGGAAGACTCAATATTTTCAAACTGCCACTTCTTCCCAACTTAATCCATAGATTCAAAACAAGCCCAGCTCACATCCCGGGAAAGTATTTTGTGCATATCAACAAACTAATCTTAAAGTTTATGTGGAGAGAAAGAAGTCCCAGAATAGCCAATGTGACATTGAAGCAGAACAGAGAAGGCAGACAGACACTGTCTCAATTCAAGTTGCACAGAGTTGTCATGCGCAGTGAACTTCCCGGGGACGTCCAGCCTCGGGGACGATTGCAGTGAGCCTGTATCTCCTGGTTAACCCACCAGAAAACCTCCGGGCTAAGGAATTCAGTATTTGGATGCTGCGTCTGAAGCTTGCAGAAATATCTGAAGAACTCTTTAAGAAAACCAGGGGGGGAGAGTGCAATGGTAGCACAAGTCCCACTTTTGGTCCCGGACAGAACTCCCAGCAAACGGGAAAGGAGCAAACAGCACTCAAACACGTGGCCACTGACTTACAGGGAAAGACCAAGTTTGGTTCATGTTGCTCGGAAACGGTCCGCGTACAATACTCGTGGCATATATTTGAGTTGTGTGATTGGCAGGAGCTTTCCCACGGGTCATCTCGGATGTGTTTGGTACCTCATTGTACGACGTGTCTACTTTAAGGAAGTCTGATAAGCCCCAATAAATGTAAGCACAGAGAAAAGGACGTCTGATAAGTTAATACTCGGTTAACCAATGATGGTTTCCTCCTTCTGGGGCGGGGAGCGGGGCCCTGTGGGTCTTCCACGGAGTGATGGACGACAGGGAATGCATGCTGGGCAGAGGTGACATCCCGGGCGCATGCATTTCTGTCGCCAGTTGTGTGGCCTTGGGTGGACCAGGAGCCCCTCTGTGGGACTCAGTTTTCTGTGTAGAGAAAGAAGGGCTAACACTGAGCAAACAGGGCTGCCACCGGGGAACCTCCACAGTGCCTGTGACTCCGTTAGCAAGGGACACGGATAGCTGCCCGACGTATCGACCACACAGGGTGGCCGGTGGCCTGGGGACAGCAGCTGCAAAAGCATGTATCCTCTGACCGACCGTGGCCGTGGGCTCATCAGCAAGTTCAAGGGCACGGCAGCTCGTCCAGCGTGCGCCCCTGAGCCGGCCCGGCCCTCCAGCGCCCCGAGCCCTCAGTTCCCATCTGCCCGGTGGAGATAAGGACGCGTCCCCGAGCCGCGTGCTGTGTGCACTGCGTGAGATAACGTGCATCAGTGCAGGGCACGGAGCTGGCCCCCGCCCCAGCCCAGAGGGTACACACTCCTTTGTTCTGTCCCAGGGGGCAGAAAGCTAGGGACTCCAACAATGTCGAAGAAGGTGGGGGACAGAAAGAAAAGATGGATTGCCGTTCTTTAAATAAAATCGGGGAGCGGGTGTGAGAAAAACACAGAGCCGCCGTGCCGGGGCGAGGAGCAGCTGTGGGCCTTCGGAGCAGCGCTGACGAGGCTCGCAAGCACCAAGCTCCTTTTACAATATTGGAGTTCCTCCATATGGGGAGCTCGGGGCGGGGGGAGAAAGAATGAAATTAAAGCGCTTGGAAGTGTCTCAGAGCTCTCTCCCTGGCGCTGCGATTTCCGAGATGATATAATCCGGCGGCAAGCACGCTGCCTGGGGAGGTTTGCACCCCGACAGAACGGGACGGAGCGATGTCAGAAAAGCTTATGTAACAGTTTTCTTGTACTCATTTCCATAAATCACATTTACCGTAGGTGTTTTATTCAAAATAAAGTTGGGGAAAAATAAATGGAACAGCTGAACCTAGGCAAACCTGGTGATGTTTTTCATGAGTAGTGTTTGATGATACAGGCATAAAAGCATAATGTGGTATCATCTCACCGAGGCACAATATGGATCACCCATATGGAGCAGGAGCCGATAGGGCTGCCGAGAAGCAAAAATAAACAGAGCAGATGCACTGTGGAGTCGGCCCCCGCCCCTCGGTACCTGCTTGCTCTGGAGAAGTTCCTGCAGGAACTCCAAGCTGGCGCCCATCACCAGCCCACCATGGCCGCTGGGACGCCGGAGATGGTGTCTCCGTGAACAAGCAGAGGGAGGAAGGGGCCCCCTGTGGTGGCACGCGTGCCCGCAGTGCAGGCCGAGCCCGAACACCCTGGTTTCAACGACACAGACACCTGACGTGTCAGCCTCAGGAGACACAGGGTCACAGCCTGGTTCCCCATGACCGGACGCGTCTGTGGGACATCCCCACCCTCCCTAACTATTGTTTCCTCAAATGCAACGTCTCAGTGGTGTCACCTACCTGATAGGGACGTCATAGGTGTCACTGAGAAAACACAGGGTCAGGACACAGTGTGCGAAACATCATCACAGAGGTAGACACCTGTCCAACGTGGTTTTGTGCAGGACTTTTTCAAGGGGCACGCCAGGGGACATGTGACGTGGAGTGACCTGGTTTCCAAAGGAGGAGAGACGTATGAGAACCCTCCGTTGCTTGTTTGCTGAGGATGTGCTACAGAAGGACGATGTGGCCAGTCCCTGTGCAGGTGACGTTAGGAGGAGGCACACGGAACTTCGCGCTCCCAAGGCGCTGTCTCACCACTTCATCTGCTCCTTGAGGTCCACAAGGACGAGAATGGTGCCAGGACTGCTGGAGGGGACAGGCACAGACGGGGCCAGCGGGACGACTGGGACCAGACCCTCTCAGGGACAAGATGCCACGTCACTGTCACCCACATGTTCACAGATGCTCTTACTGCAGGAGAGCTCACAGCTCGTCAGTCACCAGCTCCTGGGCCTGTGTGGGAGGACGGACTCAAGCACAAAAGGACCCGCGTCCCTGGGATTTCGCTGAGAGGCCATGACGCTACATTCGTGATGTGTGACGTGCTGGCATGTGCATCAGGCGTCACCTGGGCATTCCCAGTTCCCAGTCGGACAGTGGGGAGAACTCTCGTGCTGGCAGGGCTCCTCAGACCTCCCCGGGGAGCACGGGGGCGTCCCCGAGTCCTCGCTGTGCGCCCAGCTGTCCTGAGACCCGGCTTCGTCCTGCGATCCTGCCCGCCTTGTGAGAGGGTGCCCCATGCAGCTGCACGGACAAAGGTGACCCGTGCTGCTGGTGGCCTCTGCATCACTCGGGGAAGATGTCCGGGCATCCGTGCCTGCGGAGAGCTCACGCCGCGTATTTCAAAGAGAAGCGGGCCGACGGGCTCCCGGCAGCCCAGAGGCGCGTTGGAGGAGCGGGGGGCCGGGAGAAGACGGAGAACGGGAGGGGACGCCCCCGGCCGCCCGTAGTAAACCAGGCCCGGGGCCGGCAGCTGCACGGCCCCGAGCACGGCGTCCGGCTTCATCAGGGGCCTCCTGTCTGCTCGGTCCCAAAACAAGAGGAAAAAATAGCGTCCCATGTCCCACGCGCTCCAGCTGTCCCCGGCATCCAGTGTGAGGTTTTTTCCCCTAAAAATAAAACGAAACAAAATCATCACTTTTCCAATCAAGAAAGCACTCGTCTAAGGGACAATTAAGGACACGGGCCATTGTCCCAAAGCCACCTGTACGGGTGGCAAAGCGAGCGCGGAGTCCCCCTCTTCGTGCCGGACGCTGTTTCCGAAGGGGGCCCCGAGCCTGCCCCGGTGGGGGGCCCGGCCCGTAGGGGCGCGTCTGCAGAGAGGGGGTGGGCGCCCTGGGTCACGTCTGCGAGCCGCCCTCCCTCGGCGCGCCCCGGCAGTGCCCATGCGGAGTGCGGGTGGACGTCCGGGCCCGGGACTGGAACCGGCGGGTCCGTGCCGGCATGCGGCCGCGGCTATGCCCACCTCCCCTCCCGCCCCGGGCGCTCCCAGAGGAAACGCAGCTCGAGCGAACCCCTCCGTGTGGACTGCAAGTTGCAGAGCAGAAATGAGAAGAGGACTCCAGTGGTCAGAGAGGAGAGAGGTGTCCGCCTCTCTGGCGTCCCTCCCGCCCCTCCCAGGCCCCCGTCACCGCCCTGGTGTGACCTGCCAGGTAAGGACAGGCCGCTGCATGGCCAGTTGACTCCTGGCCAGGACTCGATCCCGTCCGTCACCCCTTCCTCTCACTTCCGTGGCCCTTCACGACCCCTGTCCCACAGTGGACAGCACTGCCACCGCACCAAATACGTGTGTCCCCTTCGCTAGGCCACCGAGTTTGTGTCTCTTTGAGAATCACGATACAGCTTTTATCAGGTGCCAGCAGCTCTTCCAAGAAGCTGACGTGCATGGCTGCCCCAAGCCCGCTTGCAGCCCGGCGGCTCTGCATGGCTGCTGCGGTCCAAAGCAGTGGGGACCGAGGCAAGGGGCTGGAAGCACCCTGGCGGTCCGGCTCCCGAGGACATTCTCTCCCCGCAGCTCCACGACACCCAAAGGCTCATCCTGCATCTTTTCATTGGTCCGTCGCCTGGCCCTCACTGGCCAACGCGTCTTTCCTCGGCAAAGGTCGGTGGCCGGGGTGTCATTGTAAAGCCGTAGGTGCGGGCTCGTGACGTCTGAACAGGCGCTGGCTGTGAGGGTGGCTCCGGAAGGCGCAGGTCGCGCCAGTCCCTCACGTAGCCACAGCAAGAAAGGCACAGAACGCCGTGCGAGGAGCCGGGCAGACGTGACCACGCCCGTGCTAGCAGGGGCAAACGGAGGGCGCGCTGCGAACCAGGTTTACGAGACAATGCCGTGCCCACCGCCGCGCCCCGAAGGAGGAGACGAGTGACCGCCAACACCGCCCGCCTTCAGCTCACTTCTGGATAACCGGGACAGGCCCCCGCGTCTGCGTGCGGAAAGCTTCTGCGGGTGCGGAGCGAAACAGGGCCAGAGCTTGAAAGCCACTTACAGATGGGTGAGGTGCTGGCTGTGCGGCTGTGGGGTACCCCCAACCCCCCGAGCAAGTGCGTCCAGCCCGCGACCCAGGACGGCTGTGATCGCGACCGGGGACGGCTGTGAGTTGTTGCTGTGATTGGTTTTTGGGGGGATTTTTTTTTTTTAACTCATCAGCTACCATTAGTGTGAGTGTGTTTGATCTAGATGGGGTTAAGAGGAATAATTCATTTGATAATCTTTCTATAGCAGTCTTTCCTAATAAGGTGATTCCTTATAGTTAGATTTCTTTATTTTGTTTGTTTGTTTGTTTGGGGGGTGGGGCTGGTTCCCTGGCTGGAAATCGAACATCGAACCCAGGCCACGGCGTCGAGCGCGCCGAAGCCTAGCCACTGCACCACCAGGGAACCCAATGTGAGTGCATGTTATGTGGGGCCCAAGACAATTCTTCTTCTTCTTCCAATGTGGCCCAGGGAAGCCACAAGATTGGGCACCCCTGCCCTAGAGGTTTTTAACTCAAACAGCCATTCTATATAATTCCAGTACATTCTGGAGTCTTCAAAGCCTGGTATTCCACAAATAACTAAATGGCAACGATGACGGTCACTCGTGTTTGAGTAGCCCTAAACATAGGCTTTCACGTGCACTTGGATTTGAGGGTCTCCCAAGATACGGGCATCACAGGGTGGGTGCCATCATCCTGACAGCTGAGCCTGAGCACCATATGGGGTTCACACGGTCCCCAAATCCCCTAGGCCACCCGGGTGCTGCGAGTGGGGGTGAGGCAGTCCCTGGCCAGGAAGCCACAAGCCCAGCTAAATTGTTGTTGTAGTTCCAAATGCCTTCATTGGCTGACTGAGGCGGGCGGTAAAGGTATGTAGGTAGGGAAGTGCATTTGGGGGTGGGGGGCTCCTGGAGAGTTGATCTTAGTGGGGGGTGGAGAGCCCAGGTTGTGCCTGGCTGTGGACAGGGATCTTTGGGGACACAAGCACCCTGTCACTTAACACAGAAAGAAAGAAGCCTTCGACCGAACCCTTGTGACGCCCATTTCCGACATGCCCTTTATTACAAGGGACACGGGGCAAGGATTGCTCCGGGGACTTGCGAGTTCTTCTAAAAGCCTCCGCCGAGCGTATTTTCTGATCCAGTTTGTCACCCTTTGGTTTTATTTTTTCCTTTGCAAGTATTTGAACAAACATGCAAATCTACAATTACTTAAATCTCCATTATCACGAGACTGCTTTAAAAAGTGGGGGTGGGGGGTGCTAATCCACCAGGGACATAAAACGCTAGTTCCTTTAAAAATGTTTAAGAGTAAAGGAAGGTTTTACAAAACACATTATCAGGCTGAATCTTCTTTCTTCTTTTACTTGTGCATCCGGAAGAGGGGGTGTGCGTGTCATTTCCCAGTTTGCAGACAACGCTAAAAATGCCATCGAACAGAAAGACGTCAGGCCGACGGGGGAGATGGCAGCAGAAAGACCCCTCGAGGCTGGCCGAGTGGGCGGGAAGTGGCAGAGGCGTTTCAGCATGGGGACGCGTGAGGGACCGCGCCGTGGGGACAATCAGAAACAGCCTGGTTCTCTGCTCGCCATCAGAGGCACGACACAGGAAAGACTGTTCCAAATCATTGTCTGAATATATAACCAGGATCTGAACACGTAAACATGGGTCTCCATTATCATGTTTTATAATTTCCAAAAACATTACAAAAACCCCGTTTTTATAATCTACTAAAAAATGGTGTGTGCGTCAGCAAATACATGTGTGCGTCTGTGCACACATGCATGAAGCAATCCTGCAGAATTTTGCAGGTACATTACACGTGAATGGGGGTAACAACGTGGTTACAGCTACAGGGCTATTTGATGAGGAAACAATGAGGTGTTCTTCACCTCAGCACCTTCTCATCTTGCAGGGAGGTCAATCCCCAGGTAGTGTGCCATTTCCTGCCCTGTCTGACACAAAAATGCTACCTTCTACACAGCATCAGAAATTCTTCAGTAAGGAAACAAGCAGTAAAATATTACCAGACAAGTTTTGGAAACTCAAAATTGCATTTGCCTGAAGACTGTTGAAAGTCCTTAAGCATTCTATTACCTGATGTTTTCCTTAGGGTGTGAGTACGACATGCAGATCGGCCTCTCCTACACAGGGAAAAAGAGAACATTTTGCTTTATTTTTCTTTACGGACCTGCAAAAGTTTTTAACTGGTCTCTCTCTGTCTCTGTGTTAGCTTCCCGAAAGCAAAAAGTCAATTTTGCAACCCACGTGCAGCAAGTTTAGGGAACCTTAGAGAGAAACAGGGAAGATAATTTATCATGGAATCAATTCCTTCGGTCTGTTAATAGTGGGAAGCACATACACGTCACGAGGCTTACAGCGGAAGTGACAAGCCATGGGCACCTCCATCTAAGGACCTGGTCACACCTAATGCCTCAGGAAACTCAGTCTATCTGGAATGTTTTCTCTGATTTTCAGTCCTGCCCTCCGGGCATAACTTTGACTGGCGCTTCTCTAGCCCCCGTCTGGACCAGCCCACTCTCAGCCGACTGGCCTGGCTCAGCCGCAGATGAGGGGCTGGTGAGGCCAGCGACACGTTCTCTGTGTCTCAGGTTGTCCCTGTAAACTGACTCCGGTACCATGATGCATGTTTCACTGGAGGTCAGATTAATGTCTTAAATAATGATTTGGCACAATTTATGACACAATTCAAAGCCAGTATTTGTCATTCACTGGATGTAACAGTCACCGGGTGGGGCTGTCTAAAAGTGCCCCCTCTCCTTTCCCAAAAGGGTCAGAGAGGGGACCCGAGGTTGGGCCATCAGAGGGTCCCATCCTGGACCTTGCAGTTGTCCCTGTAAATTGACAGACGGACAACGATGACAGGTGCTCGATTGCAGTGGAGCTCTGCGATGGCCAGGGCCCTGTCGCTCCTTAGACACGGCACGTCCCCTGGCCCCTCCGCGCTTCCAGCCGAGCACTCCAGCCCTCCTATAGGTCCAAGGGACTAGCAGTTCCTTCGCTTCTGTCCCCACTTGGTTCGTGTTTTCTACTCTGTGTATCTGTGGCTTGTGGCCAGACAGCCCCCACCGCCGCCCTGTCTGCCTTCAGCCCCACAGCAGCTTCCTGGCTGCTTGCTGGTCCTTCGGGGCCTTCCTTCCCGCGGCTCACTCCCGTGTCACCTCGTCACCCGTTCCTCCCTGCTGAGATCCACGAGGGCACCGAGGAGAGGAACAAAGCCATGCTGGGTGCTTCTGGGAGGGTTTCCACATGGACAGGCTGCCTGGGCTGAGACCTAACACGTGGTTGATGGGGGGCAGGGGGGAGCTGGCAGAGAGGTGTGGGCAAGGAGAGAAGGCACCCGCAGTCAGAGGCCATGGGGTGACATAGACCCGATGACAGCACAGCACTGCGTGACCTGAGGGACAGCTTGGCCTGCTTCTGAGGATGACGGGGAGCCACTGAAAACACTCAGCACAGCGATCCAAACACTGGAGGTCTCCCAGGCCGGCTGAGCGTGCTGTGGGCCACGTGCGTGGACGGCCTGTCTGGCTCTGTTACAGTTTCTCCTCTCACACCTCCCTTTAAATGTCCCTCTCCCCTCGGGTCTGTCCTCTTCCTGTGCCATCTGATCCATCGATCCCCACTTGTACCTAATTTTCCACGTGCTGACAAGGGACCTGCGTCAGAATGCAAGACACACGCAGGCTGACAGTGAAGGGAGGGAGGAAGAGAGCTGATGAAAACGGAAGAACCTAAGAGCTGGGGCAGCGACACTTACACCTGAGAAACAGAGACAACGCAGGACCCAGTAACCCCACTTCCGGGTATTTGGCCTAAGAAACCCGAAACACTAATTCGAAGAGGCATCCGCGTCCATTATGTGCCTTTCAGCATGATTCACAGCAGCCAAGACACGGAGGCGGCCTGGGTGGCCCCGGGGGCTGAACGGATGGCGACGGGGACGCACAGACAATGGAGTATTACTCAGCCACAGGAGGAATGAGGCCCTGCCGCCTGCAACAACGTGGACGGGCCTAGAGGGTCTTGTGCTGAGTGGAGTAAGTCAGAAACAGGTGTCACATGACTTCACTTATTTGTGGAATCGAACGAGCAAAATAAACAAACAAACGAAACAGAAACGAACTCAGAGATAGAGAGAAGGTTTTGGCAGCTGCCCGAGTGGGGGTCCTGAGTGACGGGGGACGGGATTCAGAAGCACAGAGTGGTAGCTGCAGAGCACCCCAGGGGACATGAGTGTAGCTCGGGGACTAGTCAGGATTGTGATTACGTGTGTGATGTCAGATGGGCCCTGAAGTTTTACTGGGGGGGTCACTTTGTGGGGTACATAGATGTCAAATCCCTGTGCTGTACACCTGCAGCTAACCTAGTATTGTATGTCAGCTGCAATTGAAAACATGATTTAAAGTATTAGAAAGAAAAAAACTCCACCTCCACGGCGATGACGGCCACGTTTGGCGTCCGTCTAGAAGCCTCTCGGCGTTCAGACCGCATCTAACGGCCGGCCACCACCAGACACCCTCAGCACAGACAGAAACCAACAGCCGTGTCTCTCTTGCCCCCACACATCTGTTTCTCACAGCGAACACCCCAAGAACCACCAGGTCGTGTACGTCAGAAATCTTGGCCTCACCTTTTGCTCCCCCTTTAACTTCCCTGAGCACGACCCACAATTATGGAATCAGACACCAAATCCTGTGCATTTCAGTCATCAAAAACACTGACGACGACGTCAGCAATATCACTACTTTCTGGCTCATTTTTCTGCCAACACGTTCCTGGCGGTACTTCTGCCTCTACCACTTACGTCCTTAAAACTCATCCTATGACAGTGAGCTCTGTCACTCTTACGAAGTCCGAGCGGCTTCGCGTGCCATACGAGGGCTGTGGGGAACGTCCAGCCCTACACGCCTCTGTTTCATGTGACGTGGCCGGAGACTTTCCGGACAGTTCTGTGCTCAGTCCCTGTGTCCTCCCCGCCTGTGTCTGCAGCCCCTGTCACCTCTCCCTCCTCCTTTCTCTGCCATACACAAGTGTCTGAACTTCTCAGTGTGTCATGAGCTCACGCCCTCCTCTATCCATCAGTAGGTGCTGTCCCCTCCTAGTCAGCTCGGGCTGCCACGCCATCGACTGGGCAGCTGATAAAGGGCAGACATTTATTTCCCACGGTGCCGGGGCGGGGACTCCGAGGCCGGGGCCCACGGTGCCGGGGCGGGGACTCCGAGGCCGGGGCCCACGGTGCCGGGGCGGGGACTCCGAGGCGGGGGCCAGGCTGGTCGGGTTCGGGGGAGGGCCCTCTCCCTAGGCTTGTGGACTGCACCCTTGTCCTCCGTGCCCTTACATGGCAGAGGGGTGAGGGGGCTCTCTGAGGGCTCTTTATGAGGCCACAAGTCCCACTCTAGGGCCCCACCCGCATGACCTCATCAGATCACAGCCCGCAGGTCCAGCCGCCTAACACCATCACATCCAGGGTTGGGTTTCACTGTCCGAGTTTGGGGGAGAAATGAACGTTCGGGCCACGGCGTTCCCTTTGCCCCGTCCACCTTCAGATAAGATGTCCTGCTCTCCCTCCTCGGGGGTCAGTGCCCGTCCTCTGGGTTCACAACGCAACGTGCCTTTCCCTCTCAGCGCACTGGCTCCTTAAGGGAGCGTGTGACCTGGCCACACGGCTGTGTGTCACGCAGCCTCCCCGAGTCTCGGGCAACCCCTGCTGAGCCCGGAGCTACAGGGAGAGGGGAGGTGGGGCTCCGTCGTCCCCCGGTGGACGTGACGCCTCCTGGCTTGTCGTCCCCTGGTGGACGTGACGCCTCCTGGCTCGTCGTCCCCTGGTGGAGGTGACGCCTCCTGGCTCGTCGTCCCCGGAAGGCAGTCATGACTGAGTCAGCACTTCAGCGTGTTCATTCCTTCGATGAAATCTGTCCGTTTACGTTTACTTCCTCTCATGACATTAGCTCTGCCACATTAAACAATTTCCTACTATTTAGTATTTTCATTTTATGTCTGAGGAAACATTCACAGATGAGGAGAGTAGTGGACGCTGGGGCCTGCGGGGTCCATCGGACTGACCCCCCTCCCCAAGCTGTGTTCTCAGATCATAGGTGCCCATGCTTTGTGCAATATGAACAGACAGTGGGGGCTTCGTAAGCAAACAAAAGCAAGGATTCTGCTGTTCTAGAAATATTCCAGTTAATAGTAAAAACGTATAAGCAGAGCAGGTGCAATTTAGACAAAAGACATTTTCTGCAGTTTTGCTTACACGTTTCATGTTTCACAACACAGCTAATTCAACATGCAGCTTCTTTTTCTTTTGCTAATAAACTGTCTTTCAATGAATTCTCTTGGAAATAATACATCCATTCACTTCACAGTGATCGGCTGAACTAAAATATGTGAAAGCAATTTAGAAACTTTGAAACAATTCTGTACATACCAAGCACTTTGTAATGCCAGCGGTCAATCATTAATTGCTGAGTATCTCCTATGTACAAGGTAGCATGCTGAAGAGAAATACACTGATTTAAAAATCCTGGTCTCTGCTCTCAAGTAACTCACAGATGATTCTAGAAAAACCAAGCAGAGAAACAATCCAGTGGCAGTAAAACACGATCTGTAGCGGGGAGCCAAGAGCTGGCCAACCTGCTGGAACCATCCTGGAGATGGGGCGCAACTATGGAAGCTTTTAGGTGCAAATTCCATTCGTTTTGGGTGTACTATGGAGTTCTCCGATGGTCCCCAAGGTCCTCGCCCTCTACTGTCCTCTACCCCACGTCATCTCCTGTCCCCGAGTAGGGAGAGGCCCTTGACCATGAAGGGACTTCTCTCCCGTGTTAGGTTCTGTCATGCGGCAAAAGCGAAGGAGTTCTGCGAGTGTACCTAAGGCCCCCAGTCCGTTGGGACCTGACTCCAATTTGAGATCCCACCAGGGGGGTGAGACCTAAGCAGCCGGAAGCCCCTGCCTGAAGAGAGATGCTCCATCCCCGCTTGAAGAAGCAGGTGGCCGTGCGTCCCACAGCCACCAGGAAGTGAACTGGGAGGGAGCCAGAGGCAGACCTCTGCCCAGCCAAGCCTCTCATGAGGCCGATGTTCCGGAAACAGCACACGAGACCTGAGGCAGAGGACCCGACAGCACTCAACAGAGCCGCACTGCATGGCGGCCCGCACAGGAGCTCTGAGATCGAAGCCCGTGGTACTGGTCATGCAGCAGCAGCGACCTGTGCAGCCACTGTCGCCTACGAGTCCCCAGCCAACCCTGCGTCTGGGCTTCACAGGGCAGTGTTCTCTAGGGGCACCCTGGTCCTCATCCACTCCAGGGCGGGTAGGAGGAAGCAGGTGTCGGTCAGATCCTGCGAGGATGGGACATCCTCCGTGAGATGACAAGGCTGCCGGCCGGGCCAGGCCACGGGGCATAAGACAGCGTGCACGAGGTGTGCCAACACACCAAGCATCCCACACCTGGGTCTGGAGGGGACCTCCAAGTTCCCATGTCAGTGCTCTCAGGTCACCCTGGAGGCTCCCGGTGACACGGCCAGCTCCCGGAAGAGCTGAGCGAGGACGCCATGTCTCTGACACCCAGGCCAGTGTCCTCTGCACTGTCTGAATCTCTGAGAGAAAGAGAGACCCCACTTACGGTCTGCGGCCATCGCTGCCACGGCCCCGTGGCGTCTCAGTGAGTTCAGAAGCACAAGGTGAGCGGTCACCCGGGACTCCTCACACCCTGCGGCGGCGCCGCTTCACGATGAATTAGCAATCACTCGCGGAAGAGAAGTGGCATCTTCACAACGTCCTGAATAAACTTCTGCTTGATTAGGTGCCATACGTCACGGGCTTCGACACCACGGGAGTTCACGACGTGCGCTCTGCGGGCAGCGTGTGCGCGATGGCTGGTCGGTCACGCCGTGCGACGCCGTGTCCTGTGTCCCACAGCCCGGAGACAGCGGCATCCGCTGTTTCACACTCATAACAACCCAGGACTTAGGAGAAAAGACGGTCCCTTCCATGGAGAATGCAACGAGGCCGCCCTGTCGTCCTCGGTACACCGGCCACACGCCAGCCACTGGGCGCTTCAAACAGGGAGACGATGCGCCCACGGGACCCGCGGGTCAAGGTGAAAATGCCCAGGAGTCGGGGGCTGAGATCAGGCCCCCCAACCTGCCTGTGCGGCGCTCTGCTGCAGGCCCTGCAGGACCACTGTGCGCTTCTGACAGCAGACTCCGCGTTACCCGTGGTGACAGCCACGGCACCTTCCAAACACCTGCTCTGTGGGGCACAGTGTGAGCTGCTGAGATGAACCCCCACACCCCCCTCGAGGGCTCAGAGGAGACAGCTGTGCAGTGAGACCTGGAGAACGGTCCCGAGGGCCCGTGTCCCCACAACGTGCCGTGTGAAGGGCCCGAGCTCCTTATCAAGTTTATTGACTGAGAGACAAACTAAAATACCAGCGTTTGGGGGGGAAAGGTGGGGGGGGATACAAGAGTTTCAGGCAACAGAAAGAGGGCACTGTCCCCGAGACCTCTCTCAATTATGACAGCAGCTGCAAGGTTGAGGGGTTCCCCAAACCACGCTCAGTCCCCACAGTTCACTGGCAGGGCTCACAGAAGTCACCGAGAGCTGCTCTGCCCACAGTCAGGTTCATGAACGGGCACAGACACAGCTTGGGGTCGCTCAAGGAAGGGAGCTGTCACTGGGGCGGTGTGGTTCGAGCCCAGCTTGCAGGTCGCTGAGACTCCATGACCCAAAGTCCCCACCCGGAGTCGCACGGTGACTCTTGTGTGACCGTCTCCCGTCCCTGAGTCTATTAGGTGGAGCTGGCCCCCCTCCAGAGAGCCGTGGCCCTAAGCAATGGCAACCCTATCAAAGGTGGCACAGATCGCCCCCGAAGCCTCGGGCCAGGCCAAGGCCCTCACCCCGCAGGGGACAGTGCAGGAGCCCGTCATCTTGGGGTTCAGGGGAGTCTGGCACAGCCTGGAGAGAGTGAATGGGTGGAAACAGTGTCACAGAGAGAGACGGAGGTCCAAGCTGCCGGTCAGCCAGTGACTTCATGCAGAACTCCAGTCCCCGGAGCCACATGGGGGGCCACTTCTGCCTCGGCCCCCGACCCCTCGCTGACCCAAGGGGCTGCGGAGCAGAGGCCCCTGCGCTGGGTCGAGCAGCGAGCGGCTCGTGCCCCCAGCACCACGGTGGGGACAGGAGGCCCCTTCACAAATCACACACACGATCAAAAACCCTCTCTGCACTGCTCTGTCAGTGCCTTCAACATTGTGAGTCAAAAGGAATGGTCACAAGGGTGTGGTTTCCATGGCAACTGCCATGGTTACAGAGCAGAGAGGAAGGGACTGACGGAGACGGCCACCCCACCCACGGCCCCCCGACGGCGTCTGCCGAGGGTCATGCTGCACCCCCACACGCCGAGCGGTGACACCATTCCTGAGCGATGGGGCGGGGCCGCCTGGTGACGACCGGGGACCTCCGGCTTCTGCCAGCTGCTCTGTCCCGTCAGAACGCTGGCCGTGAAGCAGAGCACCCTTGTCCTCCCTGGGCCGCAGGGTCCGGACGGGCCGCGGAGGGGAGCAGTGGGGGTGCTGGGTGAGTGGGAGGTATGAGTCAGCTGACTTCTCGGGCGCCCCTCACCCTGAGCCAGAACAAGCATCTCCAGGCACGTGTTGTGGCAGCAGCAGGTCAGCATGAGAGGCCGGGGGGGGGGACTCGCCACGTCCCGGCAGCCACGTGTTCGGGGCCTGAGCACAGGACGGAGCTGAGTGCTTCGGACACACAGTAACAAAGTAGATAAAAAAGGTGTTTCGAGTCTAGACAGGAAGTCAGGACGTTACGTGCTTGGGGAGATGTCTGAATGTGACGACAGTCACGGAAATGTGTACCGTGTTAGGGAAGGGCCACCATCAGCGGACAGTGTCACACCCGAAGGACTTTGGGGTCCGGCCCCTGCAGGCCCCACTCGGGGGGCAGCACGGTCTCCCCCACTTCCTTGCTCCCCGCACGTGATTTTCATTCCGTCTGAAATGACGCGGTGACCAGCGACACCACCACATCCTCTACCTTACGAGGCCATGTGACCACTGTGCAGGGTCAAGCCATCTGTCCTGCCTCCAGGTGGCCTGGGCACCTGTGCCTATGTGGGGGCTCTCAACCTACTGTCCCCAACCTTCACCGGCAGCCGCAATGTCCCCTCTCCCCGACGCCTCGGGGGTTTTCCGGCAGGTGGTCCCAGTGAACGTGACCTGTCCTCTCCTGGCGTGTCTAACCCCATCGAGCACCACGTAGATGAGGCGGCACAGCGGCCGGCCTGGGATTCTCGACAACAAACACGATGCTCGATGCGTTATGAGAAAACGGCTGCTTGTTGGACAACAGAGCAGTTCTGGAGGGACAGACACGGAGCGAGTGCTTGTCGGACAGTTAGCACGCTCTTCTCAAAGGGGGGCGCCTCACTGGGGTTGTGCGGTCACTCGCTGCAGCTGCGGTCACAAAGCAGCGCAGCCCGGGGCTCACACCATGGAGACCCCCCCTCACGGAACTGGAGGCCACAGGGCCGGAAGCGGAGCCCCTCTGAGCCTGCGCGCGTGCCCCCTCCGAGCCTGCGCGCGTGCCCCCTCCGAGCCTGCGCGCGTACCCCCTCCGAGCCTGCGCGCGTACCCCCTCCGAGCCTGCGCGCGTGCCCCCTCCGAGCCTGGGCGCGTACCCCCTCCGAGCCTGCGCACGTGCCCCCTCCGAGCCTGCGCACGTGCCCCCTCCGAGCCTGCGCGCGTGCCCCCTCCGAGCCTGCGCGCGTGCCCCCTCCGAGCCTGCGCGCGTACCCCCTCTGAGCCTGCGCGCGTACCCCCGAACCTCAGCCTTCATCAGGGCATGTCCGCCTTCTCCCCGAGTCTTCCCTTCCTGTCCCCTCTGTGCGTGTCTCTGTCCCAACATCCTCGTACCAGGACACTCATGACATTGGACGAGGGGCTCAGCCAGCTCCGTACGGCCTCATTTTAAGGCACCCACCACCCTCGCTGCAGATCAGACCCCACCGTGTGGTTCTCGGACGTGTGTTTCCGGAGGACACGGTTTGACCCCTGACACTCATTACTCGGCCCGGCAAGGACCGCGACTTGTACCTCCCACAGGGTCAGTGTGAGCTGGAGCCTCAGTCCGTGGCCACGGCGACCACGTCACACTGTGGCTTTGTTGGCATCGGCTTGCCTTTCCTTTGCTCCTTTAAAACTGTGTTGTATGTCCTCAAGGTTGTTACTTGAAAAAGACAGTTCCCGTTGGGCAGCACCCAGTTGAGGTGGCCTCCTGGCCCTTCCACTGCGAGGACAAGGACAGCAGGGGCACGCACACATGCACGCACATGCATGCACACGCACAGCTTTGCCCGGGAGAGGAAAAGGCAGAAATGGGGGGCAGCAGAAGCTGAGGTGCTCTGGGAGCCAGGATGCAGGGGAGCACACGACCAGGAAACCGGGGCCTCGGACCAGTGACCGGAGAAACCAGGCGCTGGGCCGGGCTCGCGTAGCGGCCAGGCCGTGGCTCCAGATGGCAGGAAAAGGAGAAACAAGGAGCCACGAGCGACCGGTCCCACCCAGTCTGAAGCTTCACGTGCTCACACTCGCACTCCCGCGGGGCCTCCAGCCGAGGGGGCCGCGGGGCCGGTGTGGACGCACACGGGGCCGGGCAGCTCGGGCTCCAAGCGGGGAGGACGGTCTCGATTCCGTTTGCCAAGGGGCTCATGTGACGGGCTGCCAACAGCACAGAGCGCGTCTCTCCCCCAGGTAAGCGCACTTTGAGCGACGGCGGCGAGCGCACAGCTGGGACAGGTCCGTGCCCGCCTCCGGGGCGGCCGCTGGGAGGGTGGCCTGGCAGGGGACCCAGAGCGGGCACAGCGCAGAAGGCGCCGGCGGCAGCGCGAGCCAGTGTGGGCGCGGCCCGAGGCGGTGCTTCCGAAACAGCTTCGGTGGAGACACAGCCCCCCGGGAATGTCGGCGCCCTCACCTGGAGCGCGGGGGGCGGGGGGCGCCGGGAACGTGGGGGGAGTGACAGGGCACAGGGAGAGCGGGGCGCGGGGTGCAGCCGCAGCCTGACCTCCCGGAGCCCGGGTCCCCACATCCCCACAGCTCCCCTCCCCTCTCTGCAAGGACAGTCTGAGGCGGACAGGTGTGACGACGTGGCTGTCAGGCCACCGGCACAGTGTGTCCGAGTAGCCTGGCCCTCTCTCGCGCAGGCGTGGGAGCCATGGGATGCTAAAGCAGGAAGCACGCCCTGCTACCCGCTTCAGGTCTCCAGAGAAATGCGGTCACCTAGGGACTCCCGCCAGGCCAAGGAGTGGCCGCTCAGGGCCTGAGAAGGAAGGTGTGCGTGGGCGCCCCGAGCTCTCTGGGGTGCATCCACCGCAGTCACAGTGGCCTCCCGCGTCTCCTTTAAGACTTCATTGGTTTAAGCAACCGGACAAGCACAGCAACACGCTTCCGACTTCACCCGAAGTAAAACGTGCTACGATCCTGCGTGTCCTGGCTGGGACGGCTGCGAGGGGCCCCGTGGAAACATCCCAGCTGGGTGCCGGGACGTGCAGACACACACTGGGGCGCTCCTGCGGGGAGACTGGGTGGCCCTGTTCGGTCGCTTGCCGTCTCTGTGTGCATCTCCCCACCTTGAACGTGAAGCCGCAAGGACGAAGCTGTATGATGGCCAATGAGCACACAGAGGAAACAAGCCCTAGGACTGTGGGGACACGTATGCACGTGTGTGCTGGCACAGGTGCGTGCGAGTCCGTCTGCAGGAGCACGCATGTCCTTGGCACAGACAGTTTTCCTCTAACATGAAATTCATGTGGACGTACAAGCACACCTGGATGTGATGGCGGGTCCCTACCACAGGGGCCAGGTCCCAGTCCCTCAGGGAAACAACCCCCTGGGTCAGACGTGTCCCTGTAGGAGACACTCAACCCCCATGTGGACAAGCAGGCCCTTCAGGCTCCTGCCCACTCCCAGGCACAGGGACTCGGGTCTACCCTTGGCCTTGACCTACAATCCCAGAGCCGATGTGCCTTCCATGATTCCGGCCGATTCCGGCCTCCACATGTCTTCCCGGTGTAGGGGTGGCTGGTCCACGCTGACGAGCTGCTCAGTGACAGAGCTGAGGCCGGCGTGTGGCCTCTGGACAGGACCGGCTCCTTAGCACCTGTCTTGTGAGCGGGACCTGTAGCTCCCGTGTGACAGCACGCAGTGTGGTCTCTCCGGTAGCACTGCCATCGCTGACCACTTAGTTCCCCGGCCCACTCGTCAAGACAGGGGCGACGGCGCACATCTTCACACACTCACTGCTCCGTGCAACGCGGGGACCAGAAGAGGGGCCTAGGGTCCTACAGAGTGATGCACGAACGAATGAATGAAAGCAGCAGAGAGACAGCGCTTTGGCCCCGCTCAGAACAAGGCAGAGTTGGCTTAGAAACTGCCTGGAAGGAGCAAATGTCCTTGTAATCCAGGTTGCTTCCAGCGGGAAGGACGCCCAAGGGGCCGAAGGCTTCTGCCGCTGCTGCGGACGCGCCGGCGTGACTGCCGCTCCGTGTTACGGCCTCCGACACCTTGCATGAGCCGTCTTGCTGTCGTGCAGCACGCCGTCCGTCCGTGCAGCACACCGTCCGTCAATGCAGCACGCCGTCCGTCCGTGCAGCACGCCGTCC
>PVJL010014494.1:0-27866 GCA_004026885.1 Lyroderma lyra | reverse complement strand
TATTGCCATTTGCAACAAAATGGATGAACCTGGAGATCATCATGCTAAGTGAAATAAGCCAGACAGAAAAAACAAAGAACTGCATGATTTCACTCATATGCGGAATATAAAACTGAAAGCAAAGAAAAAAAGAAATGAAGAAACAAATAACCCATGGACACAATCGATAGTTTAATGTTTATTTGGGGACGAGTGGGTTGGGGAGGGGAGAAAGGGGAGGGGGTGGGAGAGGAGAGGGGGAAGCTAAATATAAGGTGATGGAAAGAGAAGTCACATTAGGTGGTGAACTTATTATACATCAAGTTGACAATGCACTGTAGAATTATATGCCTGAAATCTATGTAATCCTTGCTAACAGATGTCACCCCAATAAGTCTAACAATAAAAATGAATTAAAAAAAAATAAAATAAAATAAAATAGTGCCTAGTATGTAGATGGCACTCAATAAATATTCTTTCAATGACTTTGGGGGAAAATATATATGTAATTTAATCCTTACAACAAGCTTGCAAAAGAGGCATTAGTAATATCATTTCAGGTGGGAAGAAAATGGCTAAAAGAGGTTCTATAAGCTTGCTCAAAGTCACACAGCTAGTAAAGATAGTGCCAGGGTCAAACACAACAGTCTATAAGCTCCATATTGGCAGGAAATGTGTCTGTCTTATTCTGCTGGTATCCCTAGAGGCTACCCCAGTACCTAGATTTACAGTAGCACTCAATAATTATCTTTTGACTAGGAAGAAGCACGCAAGCAAACACATACTTGCGTGAACAAAAATACTATTTATTTTGCCCTATACCAACCACATCATCACCCAAATTCAAAAGAATAATTGAATCTCAAGAATTCATCAGTCTGCCTTGCATGTTCATTAGTTTAAACATTTTGTAATTTTTGATTCATTCTCATTTGTAGACTATAATAGTTCTCCTTCAGTCCTTTAAACCTTTAGATAGAATCTGATGGTCATTTCTTTGGAGGCAGCAAACATTTTCAGTAAAGGATCAGGTAGCAAATATTTTAGGTTTTGAGTGTCATATGGTTTGTGTTGCAACTACTCAATTCTGCCATTTTGGTATTAAAGCAGGCATGGAGAACTACAGCATGACATGTTCCAATAAAACTTTATTTACAAAAATAGGTGACAAGCCACAGACCAGAGTTCACCTACCCTTGCTTTGTAATATTACTTTGATTCTTCCATTTCTAGCTTTTCCAGAAGCTCTTTAACACTATGTAAACTGTGAAGCATTTTTAACTGTTTCAACATCATTCCATTTAATTGTATATGGCAGGGGTATAATAACAATAGAAAGAAGCCAACTAGAAAAGTTGGTAGGTAGCCTGGACAAAGCCCCAAAATGTGGCAGTTCATTTTCATAATCATGTCAGTCCAAGAGCTGGACATCAGGTTTGCAGGACAAAAACTAGATGTTTTCGTTTTTTGATCAGTGCATTTAGAACTTATCAGCTACTTAAAAACTGGCTCACAACCATACTCATAAGAGACTAAATGCAACCTCATATGCCACTATCGAGTGGCCCAATTACTCATATTATCTATTTCCTTACATCAGTATGTGTAAAACAAAAAAATACCGAGTCTTTCATACGGGCCTTATGGTTTACTTGGTGCTAGGGACACAACAATATATACGGAGCAGCCCTTCTCCTCATAGTACTTCTGATCTAGAGTCAGCAATTTTTTTTTCTGGAAAAGGCCAAATAATAAACATTTTAGGTTTTTCATGTCATACAGTTTCTGTAACAACTACTAAACTGTGCCATAGTATGTAGAAGTAGCCATAGATAATACATAAATGAATGAACATTGTTTTGTTCCAATAAAACTTTATTTATGAACACTAAAATTTGAGTTTCATATATTTTTCACATGTCACAAAATACTATCTTACTTTTGTTTGTTCCCCAGCTATTTAAAAATATATTAAAAAAATACTCTTTGCTAGCAGGCTATACACAAACAGGTGGTGTTTTTGTATGGCCCGTGAGCTAAGAGTGTTTTTTTTTTTCCCATTTATTTTTATATTTTGTATTTTAAAATAGAAAAATATATATTTTTCTATTTTAAAATATAAAAACAAATTTTTATGTGTGTATTTTAAAGAACACAAAAGTTAAAATGCAAAATACAAGATTTAAAAATATATTTTTATATTTTTATTTAGCTCATGAGCTATAGTTTGCCAACCCCTGGTCTAGTCTAATGAGTAAGATAAATGTAGAAACAGATTATTTCAATACATTGTGAAAAAGTCTAGAGTTCTATGGGAGCCAGAGAAAGGCCACCTAACTCAACCCAAGGCTTTAAAGAAAGTATCCTAGAATCAGCAACCCCAGAGCTGAGTCTTAAATAATGTTAATATGAAAACATTAACTAAGGAAGAGGAGAGTATGCTCCTTGTAGAGAACAGAGAATGAAGAGTCATAAACTTGATAAACACCCTGAAATTCTGGGGGAATGGCACTCTTCTAGCCATAGTATTTCTCCAGCTGAGGAGTGCTAGATGAAGTTGTAGGTGTGGATAGGCATGGAGATGTCTATATAATGTCTAATAGACCATGCATGACTCTGGGCAATGAAGGTCACTGGCTTGTTTTCATTAAGAGGAATGATTTGTATTTTACTTTACTGAATCTGTACTTTAGATTTATCCCTGTGGTGATACCTTTGCAGACAAATCTGAGATAGCTGAGAGCTACTGAAATAGTTCAGGGGAGAAATGATGAGGGCCTAAACTAGGGTGAAAGCAGTGGCAATTGAGAGAAGAAGATAAATTCTGGAGGTGTCTAAAAGGTGAAATCAACATGGCTTAGTGAGGGAGGTCAAGGAGTCAAAAATGACTTGAGTTTCTCACTTAGATGATTACGTGGATGAAAGTACCACTAGCTCCTATTAGAAGAAGAGAGAATTTTATAAGCTAGAGAATGAATTCAGACTTATACACTTTGCATTTCAATTTTCTGTCAGGTTTTCTGTGAAGATTTTTACCAGTCTACTGTGCATATGAATTTGGGGCGGGGGGATTAGAACTAGAGATACAGTCATAAGCACAGAGGTGGTAGTTAAAACCATGAATAAATGCAGCTTCTCAGATTAAATGAGTTGAATAAGGAAGAGTCATGGGCCATGGTGATCAAAAGGAGACTGAGAGAATAGAAAAATATATTTGAGGCCTTGATGACATTGAAGAACAGGTATGAAAAGAATGGGATACAAAAAAGCTAGAAGGAGAAGAGGTTATGAGAGTTAAATTTAGTCTTTTTCAGCCAATTCCTGAGAATTAAGCCTTTATGCTTCAAGGCAGTGTTTCTCAAACTAAGCTTTTCATCTGGAAAGCTTGTTAAAAACTCATTTCTGGGCACCAGCTCTGAAGTTTTGATTCAGTAAGTCTGTAAGTGCTCAGTAACTTTGCATTTCTAGCAAGTTCCAAAGTGATACTTGCCAGTGAGAAACACAGCTCTAACACATTTATTTTATATAATGAATTAACTTTTCTCTTATGCATCTAGAATGCTCCTAGTTATGTGGCGTCCTTGGGGAAATTGAGATAATTGTCACTCAACTTACTTTGTTCTGTGATCCAGATAAATTACCCTGTCAGAGAAAGATTGAAAAGTGTCAGGCATCCATGAGAGCAGGGACCATACCTATGTATGTAATTCATGATTGAATCACCAGACTCTAGCATAGGTTAGACATTCAATAAATATTTATTGACTGAAAAGTTAGCAATGTCTATAGTATAATGGGGGTAGTAAGCTGCTGATACAAAAGGGTTTATCACTGAAGTTAAGATCAGGCCCCCATAAGACTCAATCAAGTTTGTGATTCTCTACAAGGACAATGAAATCTTTCAGTATGAGAGCAGGAATTGGGGTAGAGAAGATGACAGTGAAGCAGGAGTATAAAATGGAAATGGGAGAATGACCTGAGACTGATAGATGACATTGGTAAGGAAATGAAAATGATGAAACCGAAATCCAAAAGTGAAAAGATTTTGCATGAGGCTGGAGGAATAATGGTTTGGAAGTTGTCTGTGGAGAGCATGCCTAAACCAGGGCATATGAACATACTGTCCATTAATTTGTGTCTTGCTTTTTTATTTTATCATTTAACATAGTGTCCTGAGACTTTACCAACGTGATCAAAAATTACTTTTATACATTTGTTCCTTCTGTACAGTTTTCTCCTTTGTACTATATACATCCTCTTTCTTCTATATGCATTCTTTCTTTAAGATCATTCCTAAGAATTCTGTGTTTGGTTGCTCTTGTGAATGGAATATATTTCTCCATATAGCTCCTAATTGGTTGTTGTGATATATTGTTAGTTCTAAATTAAGTTTGTGTTTCTTTGACTTATCCTTTGAACTGGTTGTGACACCTTACAATTCCTTCATTAATTAGTTAAATAAAATCTTGAACATATGTTCATTTTTGTATCATGATGAGAGTTAACATTTATCTTTTAAAATATTATGACACTTGCAATGAATTATCATCCAATATTATTTAAAAGTAGATTTGATAGAATTTCATTTATAAGTTTTGCACCTAAGTTCACAAACTGAATAGAATATTCTTTTCAGAGCAGTTTGTCAGGTGTTGGTATCAGAGTAATACTAGCTTCAAAAACAGTGTGAATAACTGCAATATTTTCAATGTTATGGAACTGAACTTAGTTGTTCTTAGAAAGTTTGAAGGAACTCACTGATAAAAACATCTGACCCTAAAGTATTTTGGGGCATTTCTCTTTGATAACTGTTTTTAATGTTTCTACAGTTTTAGGTTCATTTAGTTTTCTTTAAAAATTTTTATTCAAATATAGTTAACATACAATACTATTTTAGTTTCAGGTGTGCACCAGAGTTATTCAACATTTATATGTCTAAAGAAGTAGTCACCATGATAAGTCTAGTAGCCATTTGACACCTTACAATGTTATTACAATAATATTGACTATATTCCCTGCACTGTACATTAATTATATCTCCATGGCTTATTTATTTTATAACTAAAAGTTTGAACATGTTATTCCCTTTCACCCCTGCTTTTTAAAATTTTCAATTACAGTTGACTTTCAGTATTATTTTATATTAGTTTCAGGTGTATAGCATACTGGTTAGATATTTATATAATTTAATAAATGATACTCAACCATTATTCTAGTAATCACCTGACACTATACATAGTGATTACAATATTATTGACTATATTCTCTGTAATTTACATCTCATGACTATTGTGAAACTGCCAATTTGTACTTCTTAATCCCTTCACCTTTTTCACCCAGTCCCCCAAGCCCCTCCCATCTTGCAACCATGATTTTTTCTCTGTATCTATGAGTCTGTTTCTGTTTTGTTCATTCATTTATTTTGTTCTTTAGATTCCACATGTAAGTGACATTACATGGTATTTGTCTTTCTCTGTTTGACTTATTTCAATTAGCATAATACCTTCCAGGTTCATCCATGTTGGTAAGATTTTTCTTTTTTATTGTTGAGTAATATTCCATGGTATATATGTACCACCTCTTCTTTATTCGATCATCTATTGATGGGCACTTATGTTGCTTCCATATCTTGGCTATTGCAAATAGTGCTGCACTAAACATAGAGGTGCATGTATTTTTTTTGAATTAGTGTTTTGGATTTCTTCAGATAAACATCCAGAAGTGGAATTGCTGGATCATAAGGTAGTTCTTTTTTTAAATTCTTGAGGAGCCTCCATACTGTTTTCCATAGTGGTTGCACCAGTTTGCAATCCCACCAATAGTGTATGAAGGATATGAAGAAAAGGACTTCCTTTTCTTCATATCCTTACCAACCCTTCTTTGTTGATTTATACATGACGGCCATTCTCACAGGTGTGAGGTGATAGCGCATTATTTTTTTAATTTGCATTTCTCTGATGATTGGTGATGTTAAGCATCTTTGCATATGTCTATTGGCCATGTGTATGTCCTCTTTGAAGAAATAACTATTCAGGTCCTCAGCCCATTTTTGACATTGAACATTTTATTAGATACTTTGAATTTCTCAGAGACTTTCAAATTTATTAAGGTACAATTACACTAGTATCTTATAATTTAAGAAATCTTCTTTGTATTTGTTGTTACATTCCATTTATCATTTAAATTTTATTTATAATTTAACTTTATTTTTTATTAAATTTGCTAGAGGCTTATCTACTTAATTTATACACCCATAAAAAAGACCCTACCCTTTGGCTTCATATTATATTGGATTCTTAGTCATGTAATTTCATTTTTCATTTTTAATAATTAAATATTTAAGATTATGAATTTACTTCTGAATATGGCTCTCAAAGTTTTGATAAGTCATGATCTCACTTTTGATATTTTTTATTAGTGTGCTAATGTTACTTTGGGCTTAGCAAATGCATATAATTGTGTTATGAAATATTCAAGCAATTAAAGACTTTTGTTTAAACTTGCAAAAGTTTTACATTATCATTAGAGAACCGGGAAAGTGTAATTCCTACTTGTATGAATTCACAAAGGTTTTCTTTGTGGCACACCATCTGATCATTTAAAAAAATGTTCTGTGAATATTTCTTTGAATGTTCTCTGAAAAGAGAATGTGTTCACTGTCTACAAAATATATCTTTGATAGTAATTAGATATGATAAATTATGTTCCTCAATATTCTAAGTACTAATTTTTTTTTGGTGTACTTTATCTGTCATAGTTAAATTATGTGAACGTGTCCCATACATTTCTATATGTTTTCTTCTTGTATTAGAAAGTTTTTTTTTTTTTTACATATTAGATGCCTTTTTTTTTTGCCAAAAAAAAAGTTCATGACTACAATATTCCCAATATAGCTGCTATCTTCTATCATTATAAAATGAATTTCTTGGGACCAATATGATTATAATGGTTATTGTACTTGCTTTTGCTTTTTTATTTCAAATAGGTAAGTGACATAATCAGATGTCTTATTTGGAAAATGAATTGATTAGGAGGAGGTAAGACCAAAACATGAGAAGCCAGTCAGAAGGCTCTTACAATAGTCCAGGAGAGAAATCATGGGTGATTGGATTAAGACAAAGGCTACAGAAAGGTTTTTAGCAAGTAGAATTATCAAAACTAAAATTATTTGGATTGAAGAGTTGAGGGTAAAACCTAGGTTTCTGATTTAGTTGACTGTTATCTAAAAGACAATATAGGAGCAAGAGCCAGGCTTGCTTTTCAGAATAGGCCATTTTATAAAGTTCCTTCTTTTTATATTCATCCCAAAGGACTCAAGACCAGACCTGAAGCTCAGTGCTTAATCTTTGTCAGATGATTGCTTACTCACACCAAAGTTTTTCTGCCTTAGTATAAAACACTAGGCTAAACATTAAATTTCAGGGAGAACGCATTTCTTTTATGTGCTAAGAGTCTTTTAATAAATTTGAGAAAGGGAATACATATCCATGCTATCCCCAGGGCAGTCCATAGGTGAAGGTTAAATTTTCCACAAGAGGGCAGCATCACCTAATAAATTATGTCATTGAAAGCCTCCTCCAATAGGGGTTGAGAGGTGGGCGACTGAAAGGGTAGACAAGGTAGGTTCAGGGAGCCACAGGACCCACCACACCATGAAAACCAAGGGCCCTACTATCTCTAAGGCCATAATTATGATCACTTCTAAGTGACTGGTAGTAGCAAATATTGCTACAGCAGGGAGAAAGAGGACATGGAGCCCATCATGGGAAGATGAGTAGGTGATCCACCTAAACACTCTCATTATTATGACTGGCTCAGAAACCACTATGGATGGTGTCTACATTTCCTCAAAGTGGTAGTATTGCTGGTATCCCTGAATAATCAGTATGTCACAGTGACCTATATTCCTATATTTCCTGTTCAGATCTTTGTCACCCTTAACGGTTTCCCAGTAAATCATGTTCCCTAAAGGTTAAGTTGCAAAGCACACTGCAGTTATGATGCTCTCCTTATTTAATAATGGTTACTGCAATTATGCTTCTTTTATACCCTAGGGAAAGAATGAGATTGAAATTCATCGAGAACCCATTATGTGAAAGGCATTTTACACAAACTGCCTCATTTAATCAATACAACAATGCCTTTATATAGGAACTATTATTTCCCATGTGACAGAACTAGGAAGTAGCATACATGGGTCTATCTGACTCCAATACAAAAACTCTTCTAAATTCACCAAACTACCCCTCTTAGAAGCTTTATTTAAAACCTGAATGATGACTGATTCAAGATTGAGCCAGTGACAATGTGTTGATTGTATAAGGTATTACTTAAGATATCACCTCATATCCAAGTACATGGGCAGGCATGGCTTAATGTTAGGTACTAGCAGGTAATATAATGGGATCCAATATAACTTTACCCTTACTAACTCAAAGCCCTTAGCATTCTCCCTTAGAATAAATAATTTGAATGTAGAGCATGAGAACAATGGAAAAATTAAAGATGGCTTCTGTGTTTCTGGCTTGGTTGACTGAGGGCATGGTGGCACCAGTCACTGAGAAAAAGATGACATGTTAGGTTTTGAGCATGTTGTATTTGAAATGTTTTGAGACATCTAAGTATACATATAAATGTCAAGTAGAAAGTTGGCTATATTAATCTGGACACAATAGAAATATTCATCCACATGTAGATAATAATTGAAGCTCTGAAACTTCATGAAATTTTCCATGGTATATAAATGCAGTCAGAAAAGGTAGAACTAGGGGAAATATCAACATTTAAGGGGTGGTCAGAGGAAGAGCAGATAGTAAAGGGACCTATTTCTAAAAAGTGAATAGAGAGGTAGAAAAAGGACAAGAAAATAAGTATCTTAAAAGCAAGAAGAGAGAGTTCCACAAAGGAAGGCATAATCCATAGCAACAAGGTCAAATGCCATATATGTCATATATAATAAAGACTGAAAATAATCCATTGGCTTTGACAATTAGGAGGTAATATATAGCTTTAGAGAAGGTAGTTTTAGTGGAGTTCTGAAGGTCAAATTCAGACTGCAGTGGGTGGAAAACTAAATGGTAGATGAAGTGGAAACAGTGAGTATAGAC
Organism: Lyroderma lyra; assembly: GCA_004026885.1. Taxonomy (NCBI): domain Eukaryota; kingdom Metazoa; phylum Chordata; class Mammalia; order Chiroptera; family Megadermatidae; genus Lyroderma; species Lyroderma lyra. The sequence continues at coordinate 18,780 of PVJL010014494.1, read as the reverse complement.
TACTTTTGAAGAGAGAGTATGAGCAAAAGGAGGAAGATGGGGCAGTAGCCAGAGGGGGGAAGTATAATTATGGGAAGACACTTTAAATTCTTTTTCTTAATAAAAATAATTAAGATGGAAAACTTAGGGATGTATATAGTATAAAGGAAACAAACTAATAGGGAGGAAAAAGTATAAGCTCCAAGTAGGACACGGCAAAGATTCAGCAGTCATATGGAAAGCTCACTAGTAGGCAGATGTTGGGCAGGAGCAGAATGACTGTCCCAAAATGTCCTTACTTTCTTTCTGCTTATGTCACTCCACTTTTCTGGAATGCCTTTCTTCTCCTGATGATTTGTCAAATTTGACCCGCACTTTAGCTCAAATTCTACCTCCTCTATGAAGTCTTACCCTAACAATCTCTTCTGAAGTGCTTTCTTTCTCTTGAGCTTTAATAACAATGTCTATCTGAACAATCCATTTGAAAATCACCCTTCATCCTACAAAATCTCTTTAATTGCTTTCTTCAAAAATATATTAGTAATTAATTTGTCACATGTGTGTCTTTGCTCCCCTGCTAGACTGTACATTCCTCAAGGGCAGGATTTCTATCTTAGAGTTTGCCACAGCCTCCAGAATGCCTGCCATAGGTGGTAATAGGGTCTCTTTAAATCTATGTGGTTGAGCAGTGGCAGACTGTTACGAAGGAGGAGACAGAAAAATGCTGGGTTAGTGTGTATTGAGTCATTTTCATTCTCTCAATAGCAAATAAGGAATATGAATCTTGCAGAGGTAAAATAAATTTATCCAAGGTGAAATGGGTAGTATGTAACGGTGCCAGTATTTGAACCAAAGGCCCTTTCTCCTATGCATTCTGTTTTAGTTATCTGCAGAATTCTGTTCATATGAAATACCTTTTTCCTTGATATTGATAGAAACATGACTCAATTGAGGCTTTACTACCAATCATGTGGTTTCAGTGGCCCCTGCACCTTACAGCAAATCTCCCTGTACCTTACCTCCTGACAATCAGCTTGAGGATCCGGAAGGAACCTTTGATGAGGATGAGGGCCTCTTGGCGGGAACCATACAATGGGGTGCCATTGATATTCACCAGCTCATCACCAGTCCTCATCTTCTGGGACAAGGCTGCCTTGCCCCCATCTTCAATCTGTGTTACAGAGAACAAAAGAGAAAGCAGTTGAGGTGAGGCAACTCCTTACACAAAATTCTACTTCCTGGTTCCTCCCAACCTCATAGCCACAAGTAGTGAGGGGGGTAGTGATGGCTCCCAAAAGCTCCAGGATGGCTTCCAGATAGCAGCTGAGAAGCTGATCACAAGCCATTATTTACTGAAGGCAAAGTTTGGGCAAGCCCTTAAGGAAGGAGGCAACACACTAATAATACAATCGCTGCCCTTGAGGAATTCACTGTCCATCTAGGGAGATAAGCACTTCTAAATAAGAAAATGATGCTTGGTAGGAACCCCACAGTATGGGCTAAAGTAGCAGCATGGCATAGCCAAATATGGACCTAAATTAGAGGCAGAAGAGCTAGGCTCCAGCAAAATGATCTTTGGCAAGTCTTTTCCTATCTTTGGGTGGACTTTGAACTCTAACAAACTTGAGTTTGAATCTTGGCTCTGTGGCTAGCTTTGTGACTGTGAGAAAGTTACCTAGTATCTCTGTGTCTCAGTGACTTCATATGTGAAATACCGATAACAAGAGTACCTACCTCACAAGGTTGTTAGTATGTGAAGTGTCTGGGAGCAGTAAGTCCTTACTAAATGTGAGCTCAGATTATTATAGCAAGGGGCTTGACTTTGAAAGTGGATTCCAGCTCAACATTCTGTGAGAGGAATTGCAAATTCAAAAAATACAAACTGTGCACAAAGTAGCTGGTCATTTATCTATGTGCTTCAACAAGTGCCTAGTACAGTGATTCCAGTGTCTGGCATATAGTAGGCATTTGACAAAAGCTGGGGACCTGGATGTCCACTGTTCCACCATAGCCTACAGCATTTCCACTGACCAGGGCAATTTTGGCAAGAAAGTAGTCAGACCAGGGTGCATTGAAAGCAAAGGCAGGAATAATAACCACTGGGGTAAGCCCCCAAAGGTTCTTGCTCATGGCTACTTTAATTTGCAACATTCCTTCTAACCCAAAGGTGAGTTGTATCTATTGGAACATCAGTTCCATCCACGGTAGTAAGAGTTATCTCATTTATCCACTAATTCCTCAAATTCATCCTGAGTTTCTAGTATGCACAGGACAGCATGCTAAGTGCTAGAGATACAGAAATGAACAAGGCACACACAGCTCTCAGGCTCAGGGCATGGGTTACCATCTAAAGTTATGTTCACACAGATGGTCAAGTAAAGAAAGGTCCAGTCCACTGATGGAATCAGGAAGAGATGTTTGCTTGTTTATTTGTTCTCCCAGAGGCAAGGGAGATTAGGCTGATTAAAACACACAATCCTTAGGGAAAGGTAGATTCTAAGTGAGAAAACTAAGAGCTGGTCTTCACTGCAGTTATTTTTACACTTCTACTCTTATTCTAATCTATCTCTCAGTCTTCAACAGCATTCCTACAATCTATCCCACATTATGGAAGTCAGAATATTGTCCAGTTTATGTACAATTTGGCAGATGAGACCTCCTAAGTGCAGAGAAAATTGTTAATTCAGGATTTTAAAAAACATTAAATAAGTTGAAATTCTGAGTTAAAACAGACTGTTATTAATTTATTGTTGCTAACATAATAGTTTTTAAAATTACCCTTTGATAAATTATAAGTTAGCCACATGACTTTGAATATATGTACATTCAAAGGTGTGTGTGTGTGTGTGTGTGTGTGTGTGTGTGTACATGTGTCTGTGTGTGTGTACACCTTTGTTCCAGTACCTGGGCCACCATTCAAGACAAAACAAGCAATATTGGCAAATGGGGAAAAGTTCTCAGCAAATTAATTAGGATCACATTCTTATTTCCATTGTCATTATCATTATTACTTCACAGTTACTGCTGCTTGCTGAAAGAAAAAAAAAGGAAAAGAAAGAAAATGAAAAAAGCATAGTACTTGAATTTCAGTTCTATTTGAATGACTCATTCCTTTGGCATCCATGGAAGGCCCTCTGCATCAGGAAGGACTTTCAACAGGGATTAGCCATTTGAAAGGGCTTCCTTAGGCTAACAAAAAAACACAAACAGGAGTTTAACTAATGAATGCTAATAGATTTTTCCTGTTGGTATACATTCGACTTATTTCACTGTACCATTTTTTTTTTAATTTATACAACTCAATTATCCATGTTACTGTTATTCACAGCAAGTCTTCTCTTCAATATTTATTGGTATTAAGTACCATTTTGGGCTAATCAAGCACTTTGTTACATCAACAAGCTCTCTGTTTATTCTAGGCCAGAAAATGAAAAAGGGGAACCTTTTAAACTAAAATGCTTAACTATTGCTGCATCAAAAGCACAGGAGTTTTGCATTCTCTACTGCCATTTCTACTGCTATTATCTGAGTCCTTACAGGAACTCTTAGACTAAGGCGTCAGGCCTACTATACATGCCCCTTTTGCTGTTTCACACCCTTTCTCAAGTCACTGACATCACCCTCCTCAGGAAAGAATGGTGAGTGTAACAGTGCTACTTTAGCACAAGTGTAAAAATTTGCAGACAACAAAATAACAAATTAGGGGCACCCAGAATGATTCCAGAGTCCAGACAGATCCAGAACAGGAAATTAAATTCCATTTGGTTGAAGGTCCCTTGGACTATACCCCAAACTAGTCCTTTCCCAGATACAGGGCATTTACTGAGCTATACAACAGATTCATTCTTACTCCTTCTGACTTTTTGAGGCTTTTGAAAATTATTGTTCACTAGTCTTTCTCCTCCCCATTCCACATAGACTTTTGGGATCCAACATGTCTTCCATTTATTGTTTTGCCTCCTGAGACCCAGTTCTCCACCACACATTTCTTTATACATAGGATGCCAAAAAATGTATACACATTTTAAGAAAGTAAAAAGCTATTAAAACTGTAATACTCAATATATACCAATAACAAAAGATGAATACAAGTCATGTTTGACTTTTGCAATTACAAGAAGTGCTCAAAGTGGTTACCACCAGCATCCAGACACTTCTGATTACGGCGAACTACTGATTGATCAACATTGACCGAAGTGTTCACCTGTATCACTGCGCAGGCCGTTTCAATTTCTTCCCGAAGTACCCTCAGTATAGCCAGTTTTCTATGGTATACCCCATCCTTTTAGGTCCGCCATAGATATAAGTCAAAGGGTGTTAGATCAGGAGAACCTGGGGGAAACTCACAAATGTTCTCGAATTTCAAATACCACTTCAAAATGGTTTTCGAATACCACAACGATGGTGCTTCCGCTATTTTCTTTGACTTTCCTGGTTGTTACATGCCATCTTTTGAGGGAACATCATACTACACATTGCTACCATAATTCAATTCAACTTTGAAAAGTAATACATATATAATATCTCTTTAAGTGTGTATACATTTTTTTGGAACCTTGGTATATATGATAAAGCAGTTGTTTATTTTTCTTGCTAGGAAAAGGAATGAAAAAGGAAGGAAAGGAATGGAAAGGAAAGAGAAAGGGAAAGGAAAAGGAAGGAAAGGAAAGGAAAAGAAAAGAGGAATACGCGCGCGCGCGCGCACACGCGCACACACACACACACACACACACACACACATTCTTCTACAAAAGGTTTTGTTTGCCCCTTCCAACCACCTCACTCATAACTCTGGCTGAGTCCCAAGAAAGGTGTGAATCAATAAACTTGTAGAGAATAATATGCTCTGCTTTAGGGGCAGTATAGCATCATTTGATGCTATCCATTCAGTAAGGCTGGTCAACTTCCCAGCCCTTACTGAGTCAGACCTTCAGGGTACTTTTCTTGTTTTGTTTGAAGAGTTGTAAATTCTCAGACTTGACCCAGGTGCATTGGAATGTCAGTATAAACATATAAGTACATCACAAAGCTCAGTGTAAATGATAGTTAACTTCCATGTCATTCTGATTTGTCCAAGTGATCGCTGGACTTGCAGTGAGTGGCCCAAATAACTGAACATGGATTGCATAAAGGTCGTATACCCAAAAGCCAACTGGTGTCTGGAAAGTTGGGAAGAGCTGACTGACCTTGGACAAATCTCTTTCCCCTCTTTTGGCCTCTTTGACCCTTACTGGTAAAATGTGGGAGTCTGACAAAATAATCTCTGAGGGTCTTTGGAGCTCTGACATTTAGCAACCTGTGAACAGTTAGCAAAGTCATGCCGTACTCTGCTGCTGACACAGATAATCCCAGCTTCTTGCCCCATTGTACTTTGCCTTTATCCATGTTTCACTCCTTCAAAACAGACTAATTAATATCCATCTCTCATTTCCCTATAGTCTTTATTGTTTCAGAACAGTCTATCAAGGTTGGAACACTTTAAAAACACACAAGTTGGAACACTGAGAGAAAGAGATTCCTGATGTCCCATTTTGTGCTAATGAGCTGGTGATTTGGAAATTTTTGATGGATCTTCAATGAAGGGTGAACTGCTCTGATAGCTGTCAACAAAGTGACAAGTTGGCCCATTGAGAGTAAAGGCAAAGAAAAATGGACTTAACAACACTTATTAGCTTTCTAGTAGCTTTTATTTAGTCACATATTAGCACATACTTGCTTGGGTCTTTTGAATAAACTTAGGAGATATGAAAAAGTGAAGAAAAGGTAAATCAGGTTTATCTTGAAAAATGCAGTCAGCAGGAGAAACAGCATCTGCAACAATAACCAACAGGTATTGAATGCTTACAATAGTATAAGAGCAGTATTAAAAATCAATGACATGATTGTGAATACTTCTGCTTACTACAAGATATTTATTGGAAAAATAGGCATTGACTAAAACTTTCTTGGTCAGTTCTAGGAGCTTCTGGTCAAATTACCAGCCCATACTCTTACCTCCACTAGCTTGTCTATAGTCTTAAAAAGCAAACAACACAGTTATTTGTTTAAATTTACACACACACACACACACACACACACATGCACACAGACACACACATACATATAGCAAATAGACAGAAAATATCCACCCAGAATATAGTAATTGCATTCCTTCTAAAAAAGTGAATGTCCTCTGAATATCTTTTTAGTACCTTTTGAAAGGTTTTCAAATTTTTAGTAACAATCCAGGCAATTCGGTCTTTTCTGGGGAATCAATAGAAAGAAAATGTAGAGGTAGGCATAACCTGCATTTGGGAAATTTAACTATTTGGAAGTAGCATAATTAAATAATAAAGACTGTGCTTATTCTGAAACTTAGTTTGAAATCTTGAGCAGACCACTGGTTAGAAGGCTGTTTCTGATTTGCCCTCTCTCCACAAGTGGCATACCTTAGAATGTGATTATGACAGGAGAGATTAATCAGAGTGCTTTGAAAAGGGGAGATACAGGATTTGAAATCTCTGCAGTTTCTTTGCCATGGCTTTCAATGGTCTGATTCCAGGTTGCAGACATATCAGGTCCCAGATTTGTCTCTCTTAGCAACTCTCTCCCTTCAAAATCACTCTCAAATTTCCAAAGTAGTCTAGATTAGAAAAACCAGAAACTCTGCTCTAATTTCATCTTCCTGATCTTACTCCAGCTTCCCAAAAGGCAAAACAGAAAACAGAAACCTCTCTCTTACATAAACAAGAATTCAAAATCATCAACCAATTACAAAGATGTAAGCAGCCACTGTTCTAAATAATAATCCCTGTATGGAGACAGATTGAGGAGGTAGATATGAAGAGAGAAGATATTCTTTCCTGCTATCAGCTAAGAAGCAAATACCCAAATCCTATAAGAGGCTGTTCCAGAGTGTAAAGTTCTATAAATCAGGCCCATGGGCTCCACGGCATGACCTATTCCTACCAACACCTCCTTCCTCCCCAGTTGCGTAATCACTACCTAGTCTACTAATCCTCACAACAAAGGCCCTCTAAACTCCAACTCATTAAATTTTCCTGGGGATTAGCTGAAGTCAGATTCTAAGTATCTATGCCTAAAACTCAGTCCAGAGCCAAACTCAGCTCTAGGAATTTGATGATGAGGAAAGGGGTAGTGAGTCAGAAGCACTGTACCCCTATATCAACAACTAAAAGCAAGTTTGTCTTTGTTCCTACCAAGCCAGATTGTCCTGCTATCTCCATAATCAGGTAGGGGGGACTAAACATCACTGTGCAAGAGTAAATTCAGGGTTTCTTCCATTATTAGCAAATACAATCACTAGGGTCCTGCTCACACTTTGTCACCTCTAGCCCTTTGTTTACACTAAAGTCTTTTGTTGAAATTAATAGCATAGTGTTTGTCAAAAATGTTAGCCTTTGGTGATTTAAAACAAGTTATGTACAAGTTGACCTACTGAAAAGGGAGATACTAAAATTTTTGTTATATTTACACTTATCTAAAAAAATTAAGGGGTTCCCTGGTGGTGTAGTGGCTAGGCTTTGGCACTCTCATATATATACACACACACATATGCACACACATATATATGTATACATATATACACACACACATATGTATACATATATATACACACACATATATATATGTATACATACACACACACACACACACACACACTTCTTTAATTTAAGAAATAATTTAGAAAATAAAGACCACTATACTATACAGATTATATTTCTGAGGTAGGGACAAACTATCAGGCACAACTCTCACAAACTCATAGCTTTAACCAACACAAACGATTTCACTTAAAGGGTAAGCCTTCACAAGAGAGCTATAATTTATGACTTTTCTAATTGCTCCTCTCTGCTTTGAAATCGTATCTTCTGCCTCTACCCTCCCAATGAGGTAAATAATTTCAGTAGAAAATGAAAATGAAGACAATCAGTTCATTTTCTTTACCTGCCAATTGGTGAAAGTAAAACTGTTTTAAATCACCAACCAATTTCTATCTTGACATAGCATGAAAATGGAATCAATCCCTTATCCAATCTTGGAGCTATCTATTTTCTATTCCTCTTGTCTATCTCAGATATATCTCTTTCTCATGGTCCCCAGAGTTTCTCATACCCACACAAAAAAGCAGCACTTCCAGTCAGGCCATTAACAAATAGGCAACTATGTCTTCTTCAGGCATCATTACTGCCTCGTATTGGATTGACTATGCTTCTTGGCTATCTAATAAGCTATAGATTTCAGTGATACAAGTGAGCAAAGAACTTTCCAAAGCTGATGTGGTAGAGTGTGTTCAGGAAAGACTGGGGTAGAAGAAACTGGAAGAAAGCATACAGTAGCATGCTAAAGACTTTGCTCCTTGGTTTCTAGAATCAGTTGCCAGCAACACAGTTCATTATATACAGCCATGCTATTAGTTCCCCTGTATAGAGTTAAAACAGTCTAAGACAAACCAGAAAGTCTATGATGCCTCCTTCCCCCAGCATTTAGAGAGCATGATGTGAAAAGCTAGTGGATGAGCTTACTTGACAGAAAAGACCAGAGTCTTTCTCATACCTTCTAATATAAAAATAATGAAAATGGGATATATTAACCTAAGACACTTATGAACATGCATGAATGCTTGTAAGAAATACACAAATTAAAATAAAAATTAATGATAAATTCCACCAGATTACTATAAAAAGATGGAAGTCATTCTACTTGGATTAATATAATCTTTGTTTCTCCACTATCAACCCAATGTTGATGTTAAAAGTATTCTTAAAGTTCATCAAGTGTCTTTTTAACTTATCAGCTGATGTGAATGAGTGCAATACAGCCTTTCAGCCCAAGAGAATGTAATTAACTATACAGAATTTGAACTATCCCAAAACCAGGTTCACTCAATAACTTATTGCTGTTTCCCTGAAGCCATTTATTTATATTCCATTATGCAGAAAGCCAAAGACAGTTTCTAAAGAGTACACATATCTGACATTAGTCATTTCTAACTGGAAAAAGACCAAAGGACTAACCCTTCAGGGAAGTGACAAAACACTGCCTCTGGAAACCACTAGTCTGCTCTACTATCTGTAAACCACTTGTACCACTTACTAAGCACTTGTGTGCTCTCTATAAGATGCAGATGAAAGGAGAGGTAGCTAGCTTTCTCTTTTCCAGAGCTGGGCCCCTGCATTCAACTCCCAGGACATTCCCTCTGCCTGGGCCTTCTTTCCCCAGCACTGATTTTAATCTTTCCTCTTCACTTAGCTCTCTGAACAGTGTTACATAAAGAGGGGGAAAAAGAGGCATTAGTTTCCTCCCATCCTTTCTGCATAACTGCTATCAACACAAACAACCTCCACAGAAATAACCTACCAAGTTATGCGTGTATGTTGCAAAGGTAATAACAATAATATCCTTTACTGACCCTAGGTCCAATTTTATATTAAAGTAGCACACTTACTGCTGCTTTTACAGAGTGCTGCAAAGCTGAGAACAAATAAACCATCACATTGTTCTGTTCCAAGTTATTCTCATGTTCACCTGGCAACTTTGACATACCATCTCTTTCCCACTCAGCCAAATGCATGAAATAAAACTGAGTTTACACAACTGAAAAAAAGGGAAGAGAAAATGTACTCAATTGTTTGTGTACTGGTGTTAAGTAGGGACTCTTACACTGGAGTGCATTTCCCTTTGAAATGCCAGGATTTGTTTGAGAAGAAAACGAAGGAGGAAATGATGGGCAATTTAAGTCCAAGATCTGGAGAATCATTAAGGTTAAAGCAGCATGGAAGCTTTTCTCCTGGTAGCAGGCTTGCTTTTCAGGTTAAGCCTAGATGAAAAGAAAAAAACAAAACAAAACAGATTTTTAGCTCCTGTCGCTGCTCACTCCCACTTCTCTAATCTTAAACATAAGGTAGAGCCCTCCACCTTTTCCTGTAATGGTTGACCCCTTCTGACAGTGGGCTCCACAAACCTTGGCACTGATGGTGTTCTTCATAGCCAAGGTCACTCCAGTGCTTTTCCTCTTCCCTCCAAGGTTTCTCCAGCCCTCCCTAACCACTCTCTTGTGTACACACTCTTACATTCTCACCTCTCTGTCCCCCAGGCAATTGAGCTTGTTTTCTCTGGCTTAACCTCCTTCCACCCCACACCAGTGTTCTTCCTGGGTTTCTTGTGGGCAAACATCAAGCACCCTATCATTAACATTTAGCATGTATGTTTTTAATTAAATCATACAGGGAGACCAAGGAATAATTTTTACAATGTAAATAGCAGTAGATTAGACACCCTACACAAGCAGGCCATGCCTGCCTTTTTGGCCTCATTTCTTACACACTGCAGTCATACTTACATACTGCAGTCTATTCTTCAGAGAGCCCAAGCCCATCCCCTCCTCAGGACCTTTGCACTTGTTGTTCTCTCTGCTGAGAATATTTTTTTTTTAGATCCTTATGTAGCTCCTTTCATCATTAAGATGTCAGCCCAAATGCGACCTCCTCAGAGAGGCCTTCCCTGACTACCAGTATAAGGTAGATTCCTTCTCTTTCCCCAGCCCCCCAATCCTCATTCTTCATCACATTATCCTGTTTTATTTTCTTCATAGAATTTATCATTTTGTATTATCATACCTATTGCTATATATGTTTACTTTCTGTTTGGATACTTATATTATAATGGGAGAGACAATGTCTTTTTATAGTTCTGTCATTGAAAATTAGGAAAACAAATGTATAGAGCATATAGTAATTGCTCAATAAACATTGGTTGAAATTAGAAGCAATCTCAAGTTAACTTCCCACTCATTTTGCCTGATTCTGGACAAATGATATGACTTTCACTTTGCTGATTATACACACAACTGACATTCATCACTGTTACATGACTTGCTCAAGATACTCGTAAAGAATATATTAGGTTTAAGATATTTTCTTCTTTGAGGATGTAATAACATATTTCCCCCCATCGGCATATTGCTACTCATGATCTTTAACTAGAAATGCAGAGTTCTAGCGAAAGAGGCACTTTAAGTCTTTAGGTCTTTTAAAAAGCATTATCATTTTTGGCACAGAATATTCCAAAAATAATTATCCTCTGAGCTAAATACCCCTTGTTTGTGGTGAGTGCCCAGAGGTGATTGTTAGATTTAATTTGGTGGAAGGAATGAAGCTTTTAACTAAACTTAGATGCATGGCAACAGTATCTTGTACCCCTAAATGATTCTCCTTAATTTTTAACATTTGCAGCCTTAGGAAGTTAATTTAAAACACACACACAAGCCCTTGCAAACAGAACATGAACACTAAGAGATTTAACTGCATGCAGCATCTGGGAATTCAAAGTAACATCTATTCCACCTTCCTGTGTACAGACACTACAACAGGCTCTTTCAGTCTACCATCCCTGAAAATTTTAAGAGCAAATCCAGATGATGGGCATAAACCAGATTCTAATTTGATTTAGTGTTTAGTTAATGAATATCCTAAGACCCTTAAAATGGTGTGTGGGGGGCAATCCTCACCAATGTCTGAATGGAGTTTGCCCTGCCCAATCTCATGTGACTAACTTTTTCCTGAAAGGCCATTTGTTCAATGTTTAAGTGGGATTTAGTGTTTTTACCTTTATGAGACTTTTCATATAAACAAATTCACAAGTCAGAAAAAAAAATCATTTGTCAAGCTACGTTTCCTGATTTGGAGGATTTGGAAAATATGGCCACCATGCTATGACTAAAACAAATTTAAATATCTGTTATAAGCATTTAGCACTAATGGACAATAAGTGATAGGGAAGTTTTGTCAGGTCTGATTCAGATTACCTGTGGCTGCTGTGAATTATATGGAATTACCAGAGTTTAATGGTTCTCTGGCAATTTGCCTTGGCTCAGCGCCAAGGCAGCTAATGCTTCAATCAAACTGCTCTCCCCACCCCCACCCCAACACAATTTCTGTTCCTGTCTACATCCTGACTGTATCTGTGATGAAGCCTTCAATAACACCGTCATACAAATGCTGTTTTTTTTTTCCTTCTCTGTTATTTTCTCTTCCTTCTTTATGACCGGGTTACATTAACTGCCCCTGTAGCACTGCCAAGACAAACTGCCTGACTAGCGTTCATGAAGAGAAGAGCTTTAACATTTGATTAAAAAGGAGAAGCCAACAGTGTGACAGTAAGAACAGGACAATGTCAGTTGGCCCTGTCCCTTTCCTCTGCAGTGCCATCAGCTAGATCTATTTCACCCTGACCAGCATAGGCCCTGGACCCACCCTGCAGTATATCCTAAGATAATAGACTTCCCACAGCACACAAAAGGCAGGTGATCCACCTGACACAGAAAATCCTGTCACATGGCCAGTTACTCTCCTCTCTTTAGGAACCCGACTGGCCCTGAGGCTGGGATTCTGCCACAGATGGCTGGCATCACTTTCACAGAGCTGGTATAGTAGAAAAAGGCCAAGTACACAAAGGCCAGGTAAGTCTTCCATAAACTTGTAAAACAGGCATGTCCAACTTTGAGGTGCAATCATCCTGTAGACAGCAAACATTCTGGGTCCAATCTCCATCATGAATCCCTGTTCACCCCTGTCTCCCCACCTCCTCCTAAACCTCACATGAAGTGTCAGCATTATTACCTCCTGCTTTGTGGCTAAGGTAATTCCTAGCCCCCTTACCCAAGTGATTCCAAAGTCACATTTACTAGCCATACTAAGGGAAAAGATAATTTTGAGACTAGCTTCCATAGAACCAGCAGGAGGGAAGGGCAGAAACCACAGGATTCCTACTCTATGCTGATTGCCACTAACTAATTTCAGCTGCTAAGGGGAGGCCCTGTTGGGGGAGCTGGGAGAGGAAATGGGTTCCACGTACAGTCCACTTTAAATTGTTCACAATTGCATGCTCAAAAATAGTCTCTACTGAATGTTTAGTACACCCATTAGCACAAGTCATAATGCTTTAGGCTTTGCTGTACTGTTGGTCCAAACTACCTAAGCTGTATCCCTATGGCAAAGATGATTAAATGGCTGGTTAGTCAGATGGGTGTGGGAAGGATAAAGGAGCTCCAAGGATGGTTAAACTTGGGCCAAGGAAGGATGGTTTAAGTACATAAAGAACATAGAGGGTGAGGAGCAGCTGTTCTCAATTTTGATTGAAAGCAGAGCAAGGGAAAAGAAACTGAAATTGCAATGAGAAGGATTGGTGTTAGCGAGAAGGAAGAACTTCCTGCCAGATAAAGTAGGTAAATATTAGACTGAGTGGTGGGTCAATGAAGGTTGTGGAATTTCCTTCTTTGAAGCGACTATTTCTGTGTGGTCCTTCCGGGGGGGGGGGTGAAGAGGAAAGAGGGGCAGCCAGAGGTTCGATTTAGTCTCTCCCTGCACTCAGAATCTTGTATTTGTAACATTCAAGGATCTGTAACGGGGATCACTTCACGGAGAGACAGAAAGAAAGAAGAAAGAAAAAGGAAGGAAGAAAGGAAGGAAGGAAGTAAGGAAGGCAGGCAGACAGACAGACAACAACAAGCAGCTTGTTGCCAATGGATCTCAAATGTTTAGATTTATCCCAACTCTCTAGACCTTTCTATGAGCCTAGCTTTTGCCCTGGCCCCCCCCAGTCTCAAAAAAAGAAAGCGAAGATTTGTTTTTGGCTCCCCAGGGCCCCTAAGCCATGCATATGGGAACAATATTTTCTGAACCCAAAAGCAGGACATAGCCTGACAATTATATTTATGAGACAAGAGGATAGAATATGTGAAATCAGAGCTATTCCAGACAATCTGGGATGTATGGTGTCCAAAGCCACTTATTATCTCTTTCTAAAGGTCCCAACACAGGAGGGAGTTAATTAAATCTGTGCCATGTGGTTTAAGGCCTGAGCTGTTTCCTTGTCTGCAGCAAGAGCAGTTAGGACTGTGAAAGAACAGGGTCATAATAAGCCCAGTATAACTGAAATTCTTGTTGTGCAGGTTGAACAAAGAAGTAATACACAACTCCTTTATCCATGGTTTTCCTTTCTGTAGTTTCAGTTACTCGTTATCAACCATGGTCTGAAAATATTAAATGAAAAACTCCAGAAATAAACAATTCACAAAATTTAAATTGTGTGCCATTCTGAGTAGCATGATGAAATCTCACACTATCCTGTTCTATCCCACTCAAGACATGAATCATCCCTTTGTCCAGCATTTCCCTGCTGTATATGCTACTCACCTGTTAGTTACTTAGTAGCCATCTCGATGATCAGATTGACTGTTGAAGTATTACAGTGCTTGTGTTCAAATAACCCTTATTTTATTCAGTAACAGTCACTGTGTGCAGGAGTAGCCCAACACCACCTCACAATGCCTATGCCATTGACCTCACTTCATCTCATCATGTAGGCATTGCATCATCTCACACCCGCAGAAGAGACAAAATAGTTACAGGGATGTAAACTACAGCATAGAGAATATAGTCAATAATGTTGCGACAATTGTGTATAGTGCCAGGTAAGTACTAGACTAATCAGGGGATCACTGCATAAATTATAAATGTCTAACCACTATGCTGTACACCTGACACTAATATAAAATAATATTGACTGTCCACTGTAACTGAAAAAAAAATTCTAGAAAGAAATGTTTAGAAATTCTAAAAATACAGTACAGTAAGATTTTAAGAGACTACATTCATATAACTTTTATAACAGTATATTTTCATAATTATTCTTTTTATTAGTTGTTAATCTCTTGCTGAGCCTAATTTATAAATTAAATTTTATTATAGATAGGTATGTACAGAAAAAAAAGAACAGTCTATGTAGGGTTTGGTACTATCCACGATTTCAGGCATCCACTGGTGGTCTTAGAACATATTCCCCACAGATAAGAGAGGACTACTGCATATGGCCTCTCTAGCAGTCCCCTCATTCTAAAACTTAGCAGAAGCAGACACATCCTACATGGGGTATGCCCACTCTTGCTCAACTATAAATAATGCTATCAGGTTACTGAGGAGAAGAAACACGGTCTTGCACAAGGAATCTCATTCATTCATTCATTCATTCAAGCAGTGGTTCTCAAAAAGTGGTCTCTGAACCAGCAGCAGTAGCATCTCCTGGGAGCTTGTTAGAAATGCAAATTTTTAGGAACCCATCCTAGATCTACTGAATCAGAAACTCTGGGGGCAGGCCCCAGCAAGCTGTGCTTTAATCTCTCCCAGTGATTCTGATAAACTCAATTGTGAAAATCCCTGAATTAGAAGTCCTAGTGTTGGTGATCGCATTGCCAGTCAGCAACAGAACCATTAACCAAAAGGACCAGAGCTATAGACATGTTTGGTAGGCCCATCAATATCTCTGCCAATCAGTCTAAAATACCTCTCACAATCTCCAGGTCATGGAATAGCCTGACTCTTACTACATACCAAATTACTGAAAGCCTGGGTTTCAAGGTGGTAACTCAGTTTGACTGTTCCAATAGGCCTTTTTCAAATAGGCTAAAGGCCCTTTGTGTTTCTCATCTAAATCTTACTCAGATACACACACTCCTTTGAGTGTTCTTGTATGTTGCAGCTCTTAGCCCTGATCTGAGTTTCAATGAACTGACTAGAGCTCACTTTAAGGAAAAGCCAGAAACATTTTATGTTTAACAGCGTTATTTCTACTTTTCAAAAAACACAGATGAAAGAGTCCTTGCTGAAAAGAGCAGCCATTAATGCTAGCCCTAATACATTACTGACATTAAATTAAAACAAATTATTGAATGTTTTCACCTCAGTTTAAACTGATAAAGTTAATTGCTATAATCAATGGGAAAATTTTCACAAATGTTTGCTTGAAAGAACAATAAATATTTTCAGGTGAAATTTATCAAAGTGAAGGGCCCTGAGGACCAAATCTTGTTAAATGCCACCTGCTTCTCCACCAGAGCATCAGCCAATGAAGGAAAAGTGATCTCAGCACAGCCTCCTAGTTAGAATCATCGACTTCTGGCTGCCAATGGAGCAGCTGGTTCAGTTATGAAAATTGCACAGCACAGTTAAAAACAACATACAGGCATACCTCATTTTACTGCACTTCCCTTTATTGTGCTTCACAGATGTTGCCTTTTTTACAAATTGAAGGCGAGACCCTCAATCATCATAAAGATTACAGCTTGCTTCATTTCAAGACTTGCTTTATTGTGGTGATCTGGGACCAAATCTACACTATCTCTGAGGTATGCCTGTACATGAGGGAAGTTTCTGGGTTTATGATAATGTTTACTATATGGTTGGGGCTTGGATACACAGGTGCAGCATATCAAAATTCACCCAATGATACACTAAAGATTTGTACATTTTATTGTATGTAAATTTAACCTCAAAAGAAAAAAGGAAGAAATATAAGCAAACATAAAGGATATGAATGCCAAAATTGAGGACCTGTACTAATGTCTTCAATTTACTTTGAAATGTTTCAAAAATTATAGAAATTAACGGGTGGATAGAGAAAATCAATAAATGAATAGATATGTGGTAAAGCAAATATAGTAAAATGTTATTACTAAAGTCTAAATGATGGGTATATGAGTATTCTTTCAACTTTTCTGTATGTTTGAAAAATTATGTTATGAAATGTCAGAAATACACATATTGAGGCAAAAAAATCTAGTGGATTTAGTTATCAGAATGGTCTTTCATTAATTTATTCATTTTCCAAACAGTACACATGAGCTGAAACTTTACTATGTGCTAGGCACTAGTTCAAATCCTGATCTGCTATATAGTGGTAGTATGACCTTGAGCAGGTCACTCCACTTCTCTGAAATTTATGAGGGCTGTCCGGGAAAATATCCAGCCATAAATGCCTCTGTTTCTTCATACTACATGGCTGGATACTTTCCAAACAGTCCTCATATTTCCTTATCTGTTAAGTGGGGGGAATAATAACACCTTCCTTACAGAGTTGTTTTTGTTGTTAAATGGCTGATCACAAAATGAGAGCTATATTGAGTAGGGAACTCTTGATGAAGTGCTTCTTGTTCCTCTCCCCTGTGGGATACAAAGGGTCTCAACGTTAGAAATCTCTTTATGTCAGTTTCAACTTAATTGCTGAGCACTTTTTGTTTCTTAGAAATCATTTACAGCTTGGACCAAGACCTTAGATTATGGTGTTTATTTAGTACTCAAATATTTTAACTGAGTCCTCTGACACTTAATGATATTTTGGTTTGCAAACTCCCTTTTGCAAACAAATCAACAACAACAACAAAATATAAAAAGCAACTTCTATTGAAAGGAGTATAAAGCACAATTTAAGAGAAAGGGTGAAGTTTGAATGTGGTCTAGTTATGCCACAACCATCTGAACCTACAGTCAAAAGGTTTATTAACTCACTTGCTCACTTCCACAGCTCTGGCATCTTTTCCAGCTCTGAGTTGCGTCCCAACAAAAGAGGAGTGCTACCATTTGGGGAACACACCCACCCCTTTTTGGTTTTCTTTTCTGTTCATTTTCTAGAAGAATTCTCTCAGCACCCTTACCCTTCATGCAGACCCATCATTCACTAATTGGTATGAGAGAGGCAAAGCATTCAATTTTTCAATGTAGGCCCATGCATATGGTTGCTTCTGGCCTTTGTGAGTCACCTCGATGGTTTGGGACAACAGAGAGGATGGCTGTGTCCCTCAGGAAAGCACTGTTGAACTTTGGGGCCTGTGGAAGCAACCTGAGAACAGGCAGGTGGGTAGGTGCCTCAAGAGGAAATAAAGCATACAGCCTGCCAAAGAGCAAAAATTCAGGCCTGAGAAGCTGTCCCGGAAGTCCTTTATGAGCCTGCTAAACAGCAGAGCTCTCTGTAGCACAGGAAACAATGCACCAAAAGCACAGAAGACTTTTTAGTGGTCAAATCCAATCAAGTTCTAATTAAGCCATATTAGGAGGCAGAGAGCCTTGGGCAACAAAGATCTCTATCTCTACTAAAGAGATTGGTGACAAGCAAGGCTTTGTCACTGAGACTCAACATCTAACCCTGAGGTTTAATTCAAGAATTAGAGTCTATAGACTTTACATACCCTATCCTCACAGCGCCACCAGCAGGGCTTACACAGTTCAAGGGATAAATAAGGTTGATGAAAACGGTACTTGAGAAAAACTGAAAAATTGCTTTATATTTAAAGAACATATTTTTTTTGTTTTTAAAATGCACATAAACTGCTTATAAACATAGTTTTAATTTAAGGTATGTTAAGATAGCAACATAGGATAGGATATCATGATTTTTAATAAGATATGTGAGACTCTACTGTCAAATATTCTTTTCTGACAAAAGTGATACACATGCCCACACCAATTATTAGGAGTCCAATCTTCTGCAATTTCTAGAGGATATGCTATAGAAGATCATAAAGTGACTTCAAAGAATATTCTGCCAGTGAGAGTCTGTTCAATGATACTCTGAGACCCTATTCTGCATGGAAATGCTGAGATTTCAGACTGTAGATGTGAATTAGAAGCTCTAGGGAGTGTGTGTGGGTTAATCACAACACACAGAGAGGAGAGAAAAAAGAATTCATCACTCCATTGTTTACTCATTGTTTTCTACAGACTCTACTCCTTAGTTGGCTACTAAAGTACAAAGTAAGAAAACTGTTTGGGCCACAATGAGATACCACCTCACACCTGTGAGAATGGCTATTATCAACAAGACAAGGAATAACAAGTGCTGGAGAGGATGTGGAGAAAAAGGAACGCTGGTACACTGCTGGTGGGAGTGCAAACTGGTACAACCACTGTGGAAGGCAGTGTGGAGGTTCCTCAGAAAATTGGGAATGGAGCTACCATTTGACCCAGCAAT
>PVJL010014493.1:7500-27866 GCA_004026885.1 Lyroderma lyra | reverse complement strand
AACAACCAAAACATGGGTGAAATACATGAAACAATACATTGACCATTATGCAAAGAACAGCAATCCTTGAAAGACAGGACACAAATTATGTAAGTGCAAAATTGCCCAATCTTACTATTTGGAGAGTTGGGAATAAATCCTGTTTTTACCAGCTATAAGGAGGAACAACATAATTCATGGAATATTGCTTAAAGTTTTAAAGGGAATTTTGCCTCAGTAGAGAAGAAAATTCTCCCATAGACTAAATACATACTCCATTAGTCACACTTAACCAAGATTTATATTAATAGTCCATTTCAAATCCATAAATTTCACAAAAATATTTCAAATTCCTTTTATGCTCCCTGTTTCTACTGAATATGCAAATATAGTCATAGTTAATAAATGGTTTTCATTTTACATTATAAAACTTTTTCCCACAAACTAAAATAATAATTCTTTTTTTTTTTTTTTTTTTTTTTTTTGCTTTTTGGTATGTGGGTAGCTCCCTGACTGGGAATCGAACCCAGGCCGCAGAGCTGACAGCGCCAACGCCGAAGCCTTAAGCCGCTACACCATCAGGGAACTCTCAAAAATATTAATTCTTGATGAAAGAACTTATATACCCTTATTTACCTATTATACAAATCCACAATTAAAAGGAAGTTATCAGTTCAAATATTATCTAGACTTTCATATGTATTAGTTAAAGAAAATTACTATTTTCAGACAGTTTAGTATAGCTAATCATTGTAATTAGGTCATGACATTTTATTTGAATAATGAGCTTAAATATTTTACTGATGATACATGAATATTAAAATGCTTTGTCAAAATGTATGTAAATTCAACTCCATTGTCCCATAGCATTTGAAATGTACTGCCAAAAATTCTGTACAGACAGCCAACTAAAAAAAATCATATATTTAACTTATTAGAAGCATAAAAACATTTTCTCCTTGAAAATCTCATAACATTTAATTAAATTTGTATTTATATTCATTTGGCTTCTCTTTCATTTATTTTCTAGAACGAACAGATAATATTTGCCTTGGGAATATTTTCTCATATTGTGACTGTAGGAAATGAATGTATTTTCAATGAAAATAACATGTAGATATTTTTACATTTTTCTCTATGGTAAGGAACCATTGCTTTCTTTATATCTCACATTATACATTATCCCCATATTATGTTCATTTTAATGCTGTTAAAAAGTAACAGAATACAATGGTCAAATTAACTCTGGGAATATACTTACCTGTTTTCAATTGGAGTTAGTAAGTGAGCTATTATTTTCAAGTCACTGTGTTAGATATTACAAAGATTCAGCTCCAAAATCTAAGGCATGTTCATTGACATAGAGATGATTTCAGTTGGGTAAGATGATGAAAGTATAAATGATGACTAACAAAGAATATAAAATAATTTAGGAGAGTTACTAACAGTGATGTAGAAGACAGAATGGAGTATTGCATATAGTTAGGGAATGAAGAGTTATCTCCCTAAAGCAAGCCGTGTCATTTTGGAATCTAGAAAAATGGGGCGTATAATAAGATAATTTTATTTCTACCAAACTAAAACTCCATGGTGTAGTATTAGATCCTGAGATGGGTGAAAATAACATCCAAGAATGGTGAAGGCTCAGTAAAGATGAAGGAGGGTGTCCACACAGATTTTGATCACAGAAAAATTGCAGAGCCAATAAAGCTTCTGGGAACCATGTTACCTGCTCTGCAGAGCCAGATAGACAGAAAAGGTCTTGAGTTAGTTGATGCAGCCCACAGCTGGATGTGAAAATCTAACTGGGGAAAGAAGGGTATTATTGCAGGGAGTAGGGCCAGAATGGACATAGGAGATGGGTTACATATAAATAAATTGATTAAATGAGATTATATATTATGTATATATATATATGAAGTTAATGTAGGCAAGGTGCCTCACTGCCACAGATGGTGGTTGAAACTATGAAAACTGGGGAGATAAAGTGTACCCTGTTGTGTTAAATTAGAATTGGGATCAGTATAAATTTGTTTTTTTCAACCAATATACAGATACATTGATCGATAAATAAATGAATAGGCAGATAGATAAATATAGACTTAGAGGTGTGTGTTTTTATTTACTTATGTAAGGTGCCTGGTCTACTCTTTAGAAGCTGCAACACCTCTAAGAGTAATGAGCACACCAGCATACTTAGCACATAACTCTTGGTTTCTATGTAACACTTTATAGTAAACAGATCTTGGGGGCTGAGTTAGAGAAAGTACAAGATGAACCTGAAGTATCCTGGTTTTTTTCCAGAAAGTAAGAAAGTGCTCAAATAAAAGTACTCCAAGAATGATACCATATCAAAAGGACAGAGAAATCAGCTTCCTTTGGTCAGATCTTGGACAATTTAAGCTAAAAGGTAATCATATTAACAAATTGTAATTTATTGCATAAAACATAAAACAAAAACCTATTCTGACATAAGTAGCAAATAATTTAACTTTGATTAAGAATAAAATACTTGATAATTGCACAGTGTCTTCCCACAAAATAATTAATTACAGACAATGAGGGAATAGAGGAACTTTATAATGAAAAAGCATATTAGGCTTTACTTCAATGAAGTAATCAAAGTGAAGTTCATCAGTACTGGGAGGAATCGAAATGTTCACCATCTGTTAGGATTCAACAAGAACACAGAATAACTGCTGTGATATTCCTGCCAGATATACACAGCCCGAATCAAATCTGAAGAAAATATCAAACACATTTGGATTGATTAGCATTCTTCAAAATAAACAGCCTGTAAGTTTAAAATGGTTATGAAAATCCAGAAAAAAATGAGACCCTATTACCTTAGTATTCTTTCTATAATTACATTGTATTACAGTTAAGAATGCTCTAAACCTGTGATGACCAACCTTTTGGCTTTCCTGGGCCACGCTGGAAGAAGAATTGTCTTGGGCCACACATAAAATACACTAACACTAATGATAGCTGATGAGCTAAAAAAAACTGTTGAAAAAAATCTCAAAATGTTTTAAGAATTCGTATTGGGCTGCATTCAAATCTGCCCTGGTCACAGGTTGACCATGCCTGCAATCTAAACAATTCTTCTGTAGTAAGTTGCTCTCTTCCAAAATTTGTAATTAAGAAATCAACTGGACAAAAGCATAACTCTTTTTATGCTAACAGAATAAATCTAAAACTTCACCATCATTATGTACCTTCCTTGACTGGACTTGCCTCACTACCTGTCTAGCTTCTACTTCTTACTTAAAAAAAATTACTTCAAATTGAATTATTTGCTGATCATCAAATGGAAATCTATTTCATCTTATTCAGATTTGTCTATCAAAATCTTATTATTCTTTAGATTAGCTCATCTTTCATCTTCTCCATGAAAGGTTTTGAATTCTTTCAGGTGAATAGTTTCTTCTTTCCTCAAACTCATTGATCATGCTTAAAAAATATCTTGCATTTTAGATACATATAAACAAGTAACTTTCTCCTATTTTATGTATATTCCTCATGAGTAGGGATGCTATTTTTTCTTTTACAGTATTTAGTAAAAAAGAGTTGCTCACAAAATTATTGAAATTTTGAATCATTGCTGTTCATATACTTGATTGAGAAAAGTCATACGGCATGAAAACATAGGTATAGATGAAATTGACATATAATTATATTATGTGCGAAGAGATGACTGTTATTGAAATAAACACCAGTAATTTTTCTTGGAATGATGGATAAAAGTTATTAAAAATGGTTTAAAATACATATCTAAATAAAAATTTTAATTTATAAATTAATTTTAAAAGTTGGATCTACTTATTCCATACTTTCTAACACAAAAGAGTTAATACCCTATGCTAGCCTACCCTAAGTTTAATGAATACTATTAGGTTTTCAATGACTTCTGCATTATCAAAAATCTATTAAAAATGCAGTAAAATAAAAGGCTGAACTTCATTTCTTCACATTTTATCTTTGAAGTTTTCTGAGATAGAGAATAACTTCTAGAATCCTCAGGCTCCATCTACCTAAAGAAATAATTTTTATCTTTCTTATAATTTCATGAACCATGTTATTAATGTGCCTTATTTAGTCTTTAATATCATTGATTCATTTATTTATTTAACAAATATTTGTTGAGCACTACATTGGTGGAGGTACTATTCTAGGTCCTGAGGATTTCCTCATGAACCAAAGGAGCACATTCCCTACTATAATTAGACTTACATTCTACTGTAGGAGAGAGATAATAATCAAATAAAAAATTAATGCATAGTATGATTTACTGTTGTGATAGATGTTGTGAAGAATATATATTATATGTCTTCTAAGAAATATTCATTTTTTAAAGCTAGGATAATGGTGAAAGGTCTCTATGGTAAAGAGGCATTTGAGTTGAGACCTGAATAAAGTGAGAGAGTGTGCCAGGTGAGTATAGGAAGTAAGAGGTAACGACTTTTTCTAGTTTAAACAACTACCTTCTCCATTACTCCTTGATATTCTACCATCATTTGTACTTGATATTACAGATCTCTTGAAATACCTCAAATTATGTTAATATATTATATTATGTAATATTTATGCCTTTAGACTTTTAAATTAGATGTTTTTCTTTCCTCCAATGCCCATTCAACCCCTATTTTAACAACAAAAAAAGCTTGTATTCAATCTTAAGCATACACACTTAGCAAACAGCATCCAGACAAAAACGAGTACAGGTGGCCCACTGCAGTTACTACCACACTAAGGTTATCATTATCTTAACTTCCTGCCCCATGAATTCTCTTTGTGTGTTGTTGAACTCAATATGAATAAAATCATACAGAATTACTCTATTGTGCCTTTCTTTTTGTGCTAAATATTATGTTTCTGAAATTCATCCATGTTGCTGTGTGTAGTGTTAACGTGTTAATTCCTATTGCTATTTAGTCCTATGTATGATTTTAATTATGGTTTATGTATCAAAAAATTTTATGCTCATGAGAGAGAATACATCACGATTATCTTTGCTTGCCTACTTTTGTCTGATTTTAGTATTAGGGTTAAAGCCATTTTATAAGATAATTTTGGTAACTTCCTTTCTTTTTTTATATTTCAGAACACGTGTATAGTTAGGTGATCTACTGTGTTGGAATAGTGACTGAATGAAAGAAGGGTATTGATCAAACATGTATTTTACTTAGAAATAATTATATGGCATAAAACAGTGGACAATCTGATTCAACCTTTAAAAATGCTCATTTGGCAGGAGGTGGTATCAAAACTACTACCCTTAAAATCAATTTGTACTATATTTTTGGAATGTGTGATATTTCATTTTACACAACATTTTTCAATGTTGACTATAATGCTGAGGAAATGTAAATGTTGATAATGCATTTATGTTTAACATATTCTCCTTCCTCAAAATAACAACTAAAGAAAGAAAAACCTTGCAGTTATTTCTTATAAAATAAATATCATTACTAATGACCTTTTTTGAATTTTTACTGGTTATTTAAATTGTCAGAGCTGACTTTTTAATATCTGGCCTATCTTAAAAAACTTATTTCATTCAGCCATGATAACTTCAAATATACTTTTGATATTTGGCAAGTATCATATAAAACCTATCACAATTTACATTTTCTTTTACAAAACAGTTTTTATTTAAATTTTATTTTCTATTTCAGTGACTTTTCATTTAGACTGTCACATGATTGAGTGCAAAAATTAAAAGTTAAAATATCTTTCTGGTGACTAAAAAGTTTAAATAAATAAAGACAGTGGTCCTAATTCATACAAAATATAAGGCTAAATGACAAATATTTAAGTTTTTCTTAACATGAGCAAATTATTTAAAATAATTTAATATTTACTATTCATGAATTTGTGACTTAAAGTAATTATTTTATTTACCTTCATGGTCATTTAATGGTAAAATTCCACATTTTTAAAGCTTTTATAACTCTTCCAGACAACACCCATAGGGGAAGCTTTTATAACTGTTTATTATAATTTTTATGATTATCTTCTCTTCATCAAAAAGTTGGAATTAAATGTAGATAAACCAATAATCAGATCTGGTCCATGAAGTTATTGTGCAAGTATTTAACATCTATTTCAAGCTTTGCTTATTACCTAACTTTTACATCTACCTTGGAAACATAATGAGTATTAGTTATAATTCACATTTATGATTTGTTATAACATTTATCAACATTAGTAAAAACAATAAAAATTGTGATGCCATACTCATGAGAACATGTTTTAACTAACTCCATATCATCAATTATTATAATAAAAACAGATTCTATTATTAACATTTACATAAAATTAAAAAATCAGTGGTGGGACACCACAAATTATCTTCAAAATATGAATAATTTTTTAAAGTCAATTTTTATCACCCAAAGTATTTTTATTTCTGCATTTAATCAAAATAAAATTATTAGTGAGAATTTTTTTTATAAAAAGACTTCAAACTCTGGTGTGTAATGCATAATTACAGTACATCTCAATTTGGAATAGCCGTATTTCAAGCATTCAGTCATCAGTCACATGTGTCCAGTACTACTTTCTGAAGAGTGCAGATATAAAACATGGGTCCTTAGAGGTAAGCTTCAGACCTTTAAAATCCAAATTCTAAGGTAGAAACATTTAGATTCAATGCCTTTTAATTTTATAGAAGATGGTTAAACATTTATTGGGTAAAACTATATATTTACTAAGTTTGCCAAGCATTCATGGCAGCTAAGCTGTGATTAGGGAACACAAACATTTAGGGCAGTTCTTAACTTCATGAGGGAGGTAAAATATAGAAATATATACACTTATCTGCATGTATATATATATGTGTGTATATATATAGCTATATACATACATAAATCTGCAGTTATACATACATAATATAATATTCTATTACTCCCATTTAAATATGAGAGTTCTAAGGCTTAGAAATAAAAACAAAAATTACCCTATGTCACAACTTTAATTAATTTCAAGGCCTCTTAGGTCATTTTCTATATATTCCCTTCAGAGCCAACGTTCTTAATCATTGCAATAAATTATCATTAAATGATCATTTCACTAAGAGTTTTCTTTAAGAATAAAATAGTGGATAGAAGTCACAACCAGCACTTAATTTTACCATTTTTTCTTTTGGTCAAAGGAAATAAAAAATATCATATAAACTTAGTTTTTATGCTAAATGATTTTCTGATAGATACATGTTTTCTTTCATCTTCCAGTTTGCTATTATTTAGTTAGTTATAACATTTATTTCAATATTAATAATGTCATGTAGTCTCAAATGATTTTATTAAACTTACTTTCAGGAATTGTTAGATAATATCACATTCTTGCACTTTTGATTCCAATCCCTAATGATGTGTTTATTTTATTTAGTTTAATATATAAAAATAATACAAGAGATATTATGTACATGTTCGTGTGTATACATACATACAGTGTTTTTATATTCTTCAAAATATAGTTTCATATAAACAATATACATAAAGATAAGTTGAAATAATTTAAAATAGTAGTGATTAACATAAGCCAACTTGTAAACTACAGTGCCATTATCAGTATTGATAATTTAAGGTATAGATCAGGCTATTGTTCTATTACATTGAATGGTAGGATAACAACTAGATCAGGCATTTAATAAGTACACAAGCAAACCTATAACAACAAGTCATATTTATAAATTTTTCTTCAATTTGAAAAATAGTTTTAAGGTAAAATCATCTGGAAAAAATTTTTTGATATTTTCTTTAAAAATGCATATTTAAAATATTTATGTTAATATAAGACTAGTAAATAAATCTCTTAGAATGAATTCTCTGTTAGTTTTAAAATGGTCTTGAATTATTTAATGTATTTCTAAGATCTTCAGTGAATCACAGCAGAATAATTTTTTTATGAGTTCAGTCATCACAATGGTAGAATTTTAAAGTTTTTAAAATTTATTTTCTTCTTACTTTGAAGGAGAATAAAATCACTTTTGGACGTGTTACCAAACCTAAGGGGTTCATTTTGTTTGCACGCACCAAACTCAATGGAGATACCGACAGGAGTTTGCAGGGAAGAAAACAGAGGTTTATGACTATTTAAGGAAATGTCACCCAGCCCAGAGACACAGGTGAAGTGGCACTCAAAGACTTGGCTCCTTGATGGCCAGTAGATTACAGATTATATAGGGTAAAATCACAAGACATCGTGTGGTAGGGGTTTGGGGTCATGTTGGGAGCTGACTGAGGTAAAGGTAATGAATAATTTTTTCAGAACTTGAGGGCAGTTCTGAGGTTTTTTCTGGAGTTCCTCTGTCCCATCTCATGGAAAGTAGCCAGGGGGTTGTTCCATCTTGGGGCTCAGGAACTAAAACATAACTCAGGTGAAGACGTTAGTTTTAGCCTGACAGAGCTCCAGACCTTGTGGCCATCAGTCAGGTCTGGGCTACTGACTTCAACTGCCTTGGGGGTTGCTGTTTATCTAGGGGAAAGGCTAAGTGTCTGAGGACTATACAGAGAGAAATAAAAAAGAGAGAAAGAATTTCAAGAGATAGAATTTAAAATGAACTTTCATCAAAGTCATTAGGACCCTCGGTTTGAAGCTCATATAGACTGTATTTCCCTAAATTGATGGGAATCTGTAAGGAGAAATACAGTGTCTTATTTCACACATTTTTGTGTAAGTATAAAGTTAAGTTCAATATAAAATTTCTATATTTTCTGTTTTCTGTATATTTTGAGGCTTCAAAACTCAGGGAAAAAGGTGTGGGAGGGTCTGAACTGCTGGGGGAATTATGTTTAATGAGGCATAGAAATCATCTCAAAACAGTTTGGTGATTCATAGCCCATTGCCAACCACAAGGAAGGTAAAGAATAGATCAGGGACTTTCTAATGGGCAATTCTTTGTATACCATGGGCTTTAAATATTGTTGTTTTTTTTCTGTCTTTTATCCCTCAAGTTACATGAAAGGATTTTTAAGATTTTTTATTAAGAAATCCTAGCATGTGGTCATTGGAAGTTGGAAGCAAAAAACACAGCAACTGATACCTGAGGCTCTAGTTTTTAATATTTTAATATACCCAGAATGGTAAAATTATACCTACAACAGACATAAAAATTTAGCCACTTTTCTCTAATTCCTTTTTATTATCAACCCTGACTGTACAATTTCAAATTCATAATTTGTTGCGGGTAAAGAAAAAATCCTACAATTTCTGACATAGCTGAACTTGGATGGGGAGAGAGAAAGAGAGAGTGAGAGAGGGAGAGAGAGGAGAGCGAGCAAGCACTGAGTTGCCAGGTGTCAGAGTAGCAGATTAAAGCAACAAACCAAAAATAAGAGAGTTAAGTCTTTAATTACTTACTGAGATGGTTTAAGCAAACATCTAAAACCCAAGAAAATTTCAAGCCCTTCTGTTATATTGTTTTCTGTGGAAGTGTGCTGAGGTGGAGGGTCAGGTGTGTCAGCCCAGGTATAGGGTTGGTGGTCCTACTACTGAGGAAGCCCTGAGCAAAAGGCTTCAGCAGTATTATGGACCTTGGACTTGGGGGGAGGATGAAAGCAAGGGATAGGAGTGAAAAAGTACTAGGTTCTGAGTCAGAGTGGAGAAGAGTGTCTCCATGTTTCTCCCTCCTTCCCTCATAAGGAGAGCTCTGCAGAGTGGCCTGAAGAAGGTCCCTGGTCAAGGAATTTGATAAAGAGAACTTGGAAGGCAGGTGCCTAGGCTAGGTATGTAAACATGCAAAAAGTGACTGGTCAGAGGGTCCTGCATTCCTTTCAGTGCAAATCACTGGCTGTGCACCAAGTCTGGTGTGGAGAGGGCAGATTTCCCTCAGGTGGCCTGCCAGGTATGTTTTGTTACTGCCTGTGATCTGGCCCAAAAAATTACACATAGGTTTTTAACTGGGAGCCAGATTCATCACCACCCTTCCAAACTGAAGGTTTTTACATCTAAAATAGATCTTAAATGGAAAAGAGGATTAAGCTTTATCTGGATAAGACATTGATGTTTTGTTATTAAAGCAAATTGGATTTTGTTTTTAAATATTTATATGAAAGCTATGATGTAGGTGTGGGATTCAGGGTAGGAGAGAAGACATCAGAGAGAATATACATAGTTTCTCTCTAAACACTACCAGCCCAGCTTGGTCAATAAACAAATTGTATATAAGTATATATTAAAATATTTCACAAAGTTTTTCTTAATATTATAAAAGCAACATGTTATTGGTATAAGAAGCTACCCAATAAACAAATTTATGGTATAACTGAATTGTCAGGTATCCTATGCTCCCATGAGAATTTGTCCTTACATAATTTCTTCTTTGCTTATATAAACATATATAAGCTTATATAAAAATATAGTTCTATTTGTAGGTATATTTGTCTATAGTTTAATGTATCAAATACAAACACACTTTTTCTAATACTGTACTTTTTTAGTACTGTATCTTTAAAATTAAATAAACATATGGTTAGAACAAACTGTAATTTTTTGTCAGTTCTGAGCATATGAATAACTTAGGTTGAATAGTGTACATAAAGCACAAAATGATGCGCATTGATGCTATTGTTATTAATTTTCTTCTTTAAATTTATTTTTATTGTTAGACTTATTGGGATTACATCTGTTAGCAGGATTACATAGGTTTCAGGCATACAATTCTACAGTTATTAATTTCCTTATTTCCTGTAAGTATCTAATTGGTTTAAAATAAACCATGAAGAAACAAATCATCTTGCAGAGAATATAGTTGAGTATTCAGGTGCTGAATCCTTTGAGAAAGAGGACAATGATAGATCTGAGGGCAGGTAAAAAAGGTTCATTATAAGTGTATACAGAAGGTGCCCTTACATGACTCAGTCACAGATATCAATGAAGTTCTGCAGGACAGACAGAAAAACAAAGACCAACTGAACTGTCATTATACTATGAGACTATATTATGTAAAATTGCCAGTATATCTAGTCACTATCTTGGACTGGAAAAACCAGAGAAATCTCTTTTAAATGGGGTTGAGGGAGGCTTGATGGCAACTTTGAATTTTTAATTCACAGAATATATTTTAAAAAATGGAATTCATTAGGCTTTAAAAAACTGATTTAAATTAGAAATTTTTATCTATTTTAAATTGCCAAGATTTTTTAAATTGTGTTTTTGTCAAGCATAGGCACAAACCTTCTTGAGCAATTTGAGCTTTTAAAATAAATAGTAAAGTTATTGTATATATTTCTTTTGTATATTTGAATGGAAGAATGAACAATTCAACTTTATTCTAGAAGTGAGAAAAACAAAGAAATTACTAGTGAATCAAAAAGAAAAATTTTGAATCATGAGAATATTTAAATGCTAGGAGGCACAAAATTAGGGGATGAAGTGCAGTAGTATCTGGAAAGTTAAAGAGGGATTATTTTAGCTTTGTTCATGATAGAACATTAACCTTTGTTGTTTAAATAAAAATATAGTTTAAGAGAAACAACATGACTTCAATAGTATACCAATTTTTTCTCTGCTTTAGAGAAAGATTTACAAAACCAACATCCCTTGGGAAAAATAGTGGTTTCAGCAATTTCTTCATTCAGTCCTTTTTCCATCAAACAAAAGTAAAGTATAATATTTTTTAAATGTAAATATGGATGTGGTGATCACACACAAATTTATACATATTTAAACACATATACATGTACCTATGCATACATGTCTGTGATTTCTGTGTGTGTGTGTGTGTGTGTGTGTGTGTGTGTGTGTATGTATGTAATAACAATTGAGAATAATGTGACTATTAACCTGTTAACTTATCTAGTTTTCTCTAAGGGACCAAGTGCTTACTCAGGGCTTTATAATTTGATCCACCCAGGTATCAAACTTAGCATGGAAAAATTTTAATGTACTACATATCAACAGTTGAATTTAAGAAAGTATTTTCTTTGGACAAAAAAATATTCTAGTAAGTGCTAACTTATAATTCTGTATGTAGATCTGAAGCTATTTCAGTACTATAAATGATAAATGAAAAGCAGATCAAGTCAGTAGAAATGTCAAAAAGACAACTTTCATATGAAGGTGTATGGGTTCTCAGCTATCATCAAGATGCCACCAATTTGTCAAATATGGAATAACAGAAGTGACAGGAAAGCTAGCATCTCTATGTAAAGTAGAAATAAAAGACAGACATAATATTGCAAGTATAAGTAATAGATATTAAAGAATAACTCAGCAAGATACTGTATAAAATTATGCACTTAAAAATGGCTGCCTTGAGTACTTTTTAATGGCAACTTTTTATTTGGTGCTAAATTAATTGCTAGAACAAAAACTAGGACTTGCACAGCTAATTGTTTCTGAGGTGAAAAATTAAATTGTATATCAGGAGAATTTAGGGAATTTATACCTATGAATAAAATAAACATTCACATCATATAGACTGGGGACAAATGTAACCCACTACTTCTCTAAGGCTGCTTGTCCAGCCAAGGAAGAGTACTTTCAGTTTAGATATAACTTTGCTCTCTTTAAAGGACTAACTGATTCATTACTACCTAGGTACTACCCTCATTTAAGACAATCCTGCCATGGACTCTACTGGAAGTCTCAGCTTTCTTACTGGCTGTTGAACTCCTTGGTATTCTTCATCACACAGGCAATGTTGTCTCACACTTGCTTTGTTGCATAGAAAAAAATCTCATATTGAAATATTTCACTGGTAAATTTAATTTGGTTGATGAAAAGAGAATAACAAGAGAGATGTGGTTGGAACTAGATATACAGACCAGGACCTTTTAAGAAACTCCATTGTTTTAAAGAGTGAAAAAGAAAATCTTCAAGATGCAAGTAGCTTTCTTTTAAAAATGTCCTGAATTTTGTTTCTTAATCATTTTTTGTCTAGTAACTGTATGTCATAACTGAATAACTGAATAAGTAATACCATACTCCCTAGCATTAAAATAAGTGAGTTAAAATTGGGCTGTCTAATTAATAATACCAGTATAATTGTATATGCATATCTAATAATAGCATCTGAGTAAATACCTACATTGTATCTTATCAAAGTTAGTTTCAGAATAATTAGGACTTAAACATAAAAATTACTCAAGTATTTAGAGCATTCTCTATGATATCTTAGATTTGATTTCTTAAATATACTCAAAGAAAATACATAATAAATAAAAGTTGGATATATATTAGTACATTCAAATGAAAATGTATGTGAATATATATAGCATAGATATTTTATAAATTAGAGATGAGGGGAACATATTTAAATATATATATTTGTCCTTGTATATGCATGTATGTATATCCATCAAATATGTATAGAATCAAATTACTATAACACAGAATATTTGAAGTGATAGACATCAATAAGAGAAAAAGAAGACAATAAAATAAGACTATGGATACACATAGACAATTCAAAGAAAATTGATGTAAGATTGCCAACAAACATAGAAAAAGTGTCCAGCATTATAGATAATTAGGGAGCTATAAATGAAAACATAAGAAAACAAAAACAATGATTTGTCATTTTATACCCATAAAAATTAATATCTGATTATACCAATGCTGGCTGAGAATAATAGTGACCTCTTTACATATGTCTAATACAACAGTAATTGGTACAACTTCTTTGAAGAACAATTTAGAAATTCCGGGTGGAGTGAAAAAATGGGAACCATAATCTGGCAATCCATTTTAAAGGATCTTGCATACGAAAATTCTCATTTGGGTTATTTCAGAGAACATAAATAATCATTCTTATTACATTATTATAGAGTTCAGTGGTGGCAAACAACTTAATAGTTGCTTAGTAAAGGAATGCACAAATAAACAGTGGTTTACAGGATAGAATGAAGCAGAGATATATATGTGTGTGTGTGTGTGTGTGTGTGTGTGTGTGTGTGTGTGTGTGTGTCTGTGTGTGTGTATGTGTGTGTGTATATATACACATATATATATATATATATATATATATATATATATATACACTTAGCTAATTATATATATAGCTAAGTATCATAAAAATAAAATTTTGGGGGAGTTCCCTGGTGGTGTAGTGGCTTAAGGCTTCGGCACTGGCACTGTCAACACTGCAGCCTGGGTTTGATTCCCAGCCAGGGAACTACACACATAAAAAAAAACAAAGAAACAAACAAAAATATTTTAAAAAAATTTATTTCAAGAGACAATTTATTTTTAATAGCCTTTACCTATATTTAATTTTATTTAATTATTATTCAATTATAGTTGACATAAAATATTGTATTAGTTTCAAGTTTTTTAAAACCTCAGAATAATAGAATACACTTAGTAAATTTAAGACAAAATTGTTAATGTTTGAGAGTGGAAGATTCAAGATGAAGAGTAGATATTATAAATGCTGTGCTTACTTCATCCTGTGAACACATCAAAATTAAAACTAAAGTATGGAGCAATCAACCTAGAGAATAATCTAAAGTCTACCTGAACAAAAGTTTTATAATGAAGGATGTAAAGAAGAAGCCACTTGGAGACTGATAGAGGTGGAGAAGTGAGCAGGCTGGCCCCAAAACTTTGTATAATAGTTCAAAGTTGGAAAAGATTATTTTGGACACAGAGTTTCTCCATGGAGAAGCAAGGAACCCAAGCCCCACACCCATCTCTCCAGTTTGCAGTATCGGTACCTGAAAGAAGAGCTCCCACAACATCTGGCTGTGTAAAACAATGGGGATTTTGACCAACTGGTTGGGATAGAAAGCTGTAAGAAACTTAGACATCCTCTTAAAGGATCTGTGTATAGATTCACTTGCTTGTGGGCACTCTTCCTGGGTACCAGCAAAGGGACAGTGACTGGAAGGCATCAGAGACATACAGGGAGAGACTAAGTTGTGTGGTTTCAGGAGAAGTACTAGAGAATCAGTCACTATTTTTTTGTGTGTGTGGTCCTCCTCCTGTATAGGTAGATGCTATCTTTTCTGTGTTGAGTCCTCCTCCCATGCCCATGGCCAAATGTGAATCTAAATTGATCTGGTGAGCTCAGCTTGCTTCATCCTGGTGACTCACCAAGACTCCACCACACCCAACTCCATACTTCATGAGGTTTTATTAGAAGCTAACTTTATAGGAGCTGGTAGCTTGGAGCAGACCTCAGTGTCCTGGCTTTTTAAGGAGCTACCTCAGACCCAGTACTGGTGGCAACTGTCCTCAGTTCACAACAGGGTCCCTTTCACACACCTCTGCGTCCAACACAGGCAACAACCAACAGTGGATTGCTTTGTAGCTTCTACCAGGTATTTCCCTGTTCCTCACAGGCAGTGGCTGACCTGAGCCTCCAGTGAACCCCTCCCAAGAGGCTCCAGAATCAACATAGTTGGAGGTTGGCTTCAAGACACAGCAAAGCATCACCCAATTAACCCCACAAGTGGCACACACAAAGAGTGATTTCAGTGGGCACCAGACCCCCCTGGAGCACATCCCCTTCCATGCCATAAGCCCTCCACATAGCAGCCCATAAACATGGATGTGGCCAAACCCCACAGCCAGTCAGCATAAGGGTCAATTCCAACCACTGATATGCCAGTAGCAATTGAGAATCAAAGATTACAGGAGGGCACACACAACCCACCCCAAGAGACACTGCCAGAGCACTCAGAACAGCTAACTAGAGAGATTATGCCACTGGGCTTCATAGCACACCTATTATATAAGGCCACCTGGTAAGACTGGAAGACACAGAAGATCTTCCTAATACATGGAAATAAACATAGAGAGGCAGCCAAAGTGATAAAATAAAAAACAAATACATCCCAAATGAAAGAATCTACCAGAGACAAAGTTCAAATCTGACTTTTACAAATGCTGAAGAAGCTTAGTGAGAACTTCAACAAAGAGATAGCAAGCATAAAGAAGGACCTGCAACCATGAAAGAAAGAACCAGTCAGAAGTAAAGAATACAATAACTGAAATAAATAATGTATTAAAAGGAATCACCAGCAGACTAAATGAAGCAAAGGATCAAATAAAAAATTTGAAAATCAAGGTACGGAAAACATCTAATTAGAATAGCAAAAAGGAGAAGGAATCCTGCCCCTCCTCCACAAAAATGAGAACAGTTTAAGAGACCTCTGGGACATGAAGTGTAACAAGTTTTGCATCATAGAGGTACCAGAAGGAGAAGAGTGAAAGCAAAGAATTCAGAACCTATTTGAAGAAGGAGTAACTGAAAACTTTTCTAACTTGTTGAAGGAGATAGACACAGAGAAGTCCCAAACAAAATGAACCCAAACAGGCCCACAGCAAGACACATCATATTAATAAAATGAAAAGCTGTAATTTAGAATCCAAGGACAGATTTAGAGCTTCCCAGACAAGAAAAAGCTAAAGAAGTTGATGACCACTGAATCAGTATTACAAGTAATGTCAGAGGAACATCTTAAAGACAGAAAAAATAATCAAAAGTATAAATAATTGGCAATACCTATGTATCTATTAACAATTACTTTCAATGTAAATGAATTAAATGTTCTAATTAAAATCATAAGGTGACTGAATAGATAAGAAAGAAAAACCCTCACATATGCTGCTTACAAGAGACTCACTTTAGATCAAAAGACACATTGACTGAAAATAAAGAGATAGAAAAAGATACTACATGAAAATAAGAAGAAAAGAAAGAAAAATAAAAAAGAAAAACCAGGGCAGCTATACTTATAACAGACAAAGCAGACTTTTAAAGAAAGGTCATAATAAGAGACAAAGACCCATTAATCGCATTTCTGGGTATTTATTTAAAGTAACCCAAAACACTACTTTTAGGGGATATGCACATTCATATGTTCATTTCAGCACTGGATACAATGGCCAAGCTATGGAGGCTGGCTGGGTGTTCATTGATGTATTAAATGTATCGATAAAGAGGAGGTATTACATATGGAATATTACTCAGCCATGGAAGAAAGTGGGTTATTGCCAGCTGCAGTGGCATGGATGGATCTGAAGGGTCTATCTGAGTGGATTATGTCAGAAAAAGAAAGATACAATGTGATTTTGTTTATATGTGGAATCTAAAGAACAGAATAAATAAACAAAACAGAAACAAACTCATAGATGCAGAGAACATTGTGATGGTTGCCAGATGGGAGGAAGATTGAGAGAGTGGGAAAAAAAAGGGGAAGGGATTAAGAAGTACAAATTGGTTGTTACAAAGTAGTCATGGAAAAGTAGGGTGTTGCATAAGAAACATAGCATATAATATTGTAATAACTATGTACGGTTGGGTACTAGATTTATCAGGGTGATAGATAAGAGGGGAGTAGGGGAACAGGGTGAAAAAGTGCTGGGACTCAGAAGTACACATTGGTAGTTTGCAACATAGTCATGGAGATGCAAAGTAAAGCATAAGGAACACAATCAATAATTTAGTAATAACTATGTATAGTGCCAGGTGAGTACTAGACTAGTCAGGAGGATCACTTCTTATATTATCCAAATGTCTAACCACTATGCTGTACACCTAAAATTAGTATAAAATAATACTGAATGTCAACTGTAATAGAAAAAATTTGAAAAGAGGGGAAAATGGTGAAAGGCAATAAGTGGTATAAATTTCCAGGTATAAAACAAATAAGTAATGGGAATGTAATGTACAGCATGGGGAATAACTAGTATAGTCAATAATATTATGATAGCCTGGTACGGTGTCACATGGTTGCTGGACTTAGGATGATCACTTCTTCAGGTATACAAATGTTAAACAACTGTGGTGTATACCTGAAACTAATATAATATTTTATGTTAGCTGCATTTTTTAGTAAAAATCTTTTTTAAATTGTTGTTTGATCTTTTTGACCAACAATGATAGCAATTTTATATGACTCAAATAATCACCTTAAAAGTAGATGGTAAGTGCTAAAATTACACAACAATGATCCATCTCAATTTAACATAGTGTACATCTCTGGAGAAAAAGAAGTTAAATAGGAAACAGTTGGAGTTTTAGTATATCTTTAAATTTTTGTTTTCTTAAAATAAAAAATGTTAAGAAAGATATTTCCAGTAATAGCAAATAAAATATTTAGGAAATATATTTAATTATAAATTTAAATAACTGAAAAAATTATAATGCCTTCTATGGAAAATAACATAACACTTTATTAAGTGAAGAGATAGACCATAAGCTAAGATTAAAATCTTGGAGTATTATAAAAAGGTTAAAATTAGTTTTAGTTTTAATTGAAGTTCCTAGAGAATATTTTTTGCTTGAAAATTTAGAAAATTTTGTTTTATTTTATTCATAAAAAAGTGAATATAGTAAATGAGTTTGATAATAAAGGCAAACTATTTTAATATTGTGTTTATTAGGATTCTCCAGAGAACCAATAAGAGGCACACATATCCTATTGTGTGTGTGTGTGTGTGCATGCATGTGCATGTGTGTGTGCATGCATGTGTCTGTGTGTGTGCATGTGTGTAGGCTCTCCTGGATCTCCAGCTTGAAAGTTCACCCTGCAGATCTGGGGACTTGTAAACCTCCATAATCATGTAAGCCCATTTCTTATAATAATTATCTTTATTATAACATTATTCATATAATTAATAATTGATACAACAGTTAATTTATAGTAAGTTATTTTATTGCTTATTTATTAACATTAATTATTATAAAGATATCTATTATAAGGAATTGGCTCACATGATTTTACAGGTTGGAAAACCCCTAATTCTTCAGGGTGAGTTGGCAAACTGGAGACCCAAGGAAGCTGATGGTTTAGTTTCCCTTAGAGTCTAAAGGCTGAGAAGCAGAAGAGCCAATAGTGTAATTCCATTCTGAAGGCCAGCAGGATCATATCCCAGGAAGAGCCAATGTTTACATGATTAAATAATTTCATAAATAGCAAAACTTTGAAACCTTCCACTCCTAAATCAAGTGAGTATATATTGAAATTGCATCGCCATGGGTATAAGACACTAATTTGACTTTTTGAAACTGCTCTTTGTGATATTGCCAGTTTTAGAAATAATTTGCATTAATATATTAATTAGCAATTAATTCAATGAGAAGACCCTGGTGCAATAGAAATGGCATGGGTTTTGAAACGAGACATATAAGGGGATGGACTATCTACACATCTATCACTTACTAATGGTGATTTGACAAAATTCTTAGAGTCTTTGTATCTTAGTTTTATTTTCTGTAAATTGGGGTTAACAAAAACTATAATAACAACCCAAGGTAGTTTTGAAGCATTGATGAAATAATGGACATAACCACACTGTCACAATTTAGACACTCAAATGAATTTATTTCTTCCAGTTTCATTATCAGTCTTTTATTCATATTTATATGTAAAATTCTAGTTACTAGACTTAAGTTACTTCTAGTACATCACTATTTGTCTTTGTTAATTATAATAAAAACTACATTTAGGGAAAGTTTGAAGAGGTATGTGAGCATGTCAACCCTATTTCCCTCTAAAAACTCCCCATGACAAACTTTAACTCAATAATACAATTGTCCATTAGATCTTCAGTCTCAGAAACTGCATGTTTCCAGTTGAAACAATGGGTCTTTGAGATATTCTTTAAAAGGTGATGTATACCAATATATCAGTATATTCTTTCATAAAAGAACTGATTTCTTGAATTGACAAATCAGTACATACTCTGTCAAGAGGTGAGTTTTGTGGTGAAATAATGTTCAGGTGCCCAAAATCAGAATGAGTATCTATATGTGATTCACATTTTTGGACACACCTGCTGCTTGAATGGAATGACTTCAGTGTATGGGGTGTCCTTAGATGGCTTTACAACTATTTTCACTTTTCCAGTAGGTTGATTTTTTTTTTTTACACAATTTGTCTCTATGCAAGGTAGAAGTTGATGAATTAGATTTCTGCTTTGCAAATTAAAATCACATCTATTTTTTCTCTTATTGACTATACTCATGGTATTATGATTATATTTTTGGAATTTCCCAAACTCTAGTAATAACCTTTTCACAGATCTTTGATTTATTTTCCTAATCATTTAAATTTATATAGAGATTTTATATTTTTAACTCTTGGAATACAAATTTAGTATTACAATTTTTAATCATTACACATTTTAAAGTAAGTTGACTGTCATTTTCAATTATTTATAATAAATATTCTTTCCTACAGCAAGAAGGGAAAGAAATCTGAGATCCAAGGTAAAGGTATGACAATGGCTGAGTGACTTAATTTAACAGAAAGTTAAATCCAATCAAAGCAGGTACGTTGTTTTAAAGTCAGGGCTCTGGTTGCAAAAAACTGGTATTTCGATCTAAGAGATGGCAACACCTAGGTGGCTGGCCCAAAAGATTTTGACTATCTAGCATCTTCTGGAACTTCTGATTCTACAGGCATGACCTGGCCATCCTACAAGAACTA
>PVJL010014493.1:0-2500 GCA_004026885.1 Lyroderma lyra | reverse complement strand
TCATTTAAACACTAATTTATTTTCTGTTAAATTCTTAAATATTGACACTTTTTAAGAAAAAGAGATTTTATTACCCAGCATATAATACTATTTTTTTTCTGGGTCATTTGTATCAGAATTATTTTGGGTGAGTGTGAAAAATTGAGACTCTGACTCCATAGAATCAGGATCTCAGAAAGTAAGTTCATGGGATTTATTTTCTACTTTAAACTTCAGATGACTCCAAGGCACATTAAAGTTTGAGAACTACTGGCAGTACTAGAAAATGGATGAAGATGCATGCTGTGTGAATAGCAGAATGAAACATTGCTCTTTTACATTAAGTTAGAATGAAATACCTTTGCAACAAATCTGAACTATAAGAATAGATGATTTGTTTGTTTGTTTCCAGATGAAGAAATGATCTGGAAAATCCAGATAATATTCTCAAAAATGATAGATTTTCTGGGGACTTAACATTCAACCTTAACTTTTTAGATGAATTGTCTTAAACTTTTTCTAAGACGGCATACTGATTTTTGAAAATTTTAATAGACATAGGTCTTTGTTGACTATGTTAATATTTTCACAATAACATACACTGAAAGTAAAATAGTCATTTTTTAAAATTATGCTCAGTTGATTTTCAGGCTGTTGAAAACATTAATATCAACTGAAATTTGTAAGGATTCCATCATGAGTAACTCTTGTTTAGAAAACTGAGACAGGATATGAACTAACAGTTTTTCACATAGGACTTTTTGTTTTGAAGATCGTAAAGAGGATGCTAATTCTTTAAAATGATCCCTTTTTTCTTTTTCTGTGCACCTGCTAGACCACATTTTCTAACTTTCCATGTTACTGGAATCACCTTGAAACTGGATTCTTATCATTGAAATGGGAAAGGAAGGGCTGATTTGCCACTTGTAGACCAGAACTCTAAAAACTTTCTGCCATGCTCCCCCATGCACTTTTCATCCTCTGACCAAAATGGAAATCAGAACTAACCTGTAAGGCATATGTTGAAGACAGCCTAGGTTATCACCAAACATTGTTCTGTTCTGTAGACTGAAAACAAAATTAAAAGTTTTACAAAACCAATCCTTTGTGTTCAAGCCTTTATAATTTTAGGGATCTGTCTGTTCATGCAGTCTAAACTACAGTAATACAAGGAAGAAAGCTAATTTTAAGTTAATGTTTGGTGAAGACACCTAAATTTAATCATCAGTGCTAGTAGCAAGAAAATGAGTAAGGAATAAAGCATATTTACACATTTTAAGAAGAAAACTACAGTTTCACTACTCTGAATCAGGAATGGCCCATACAGTAAATGGTTTTTCTATAGAACTTGTTGTATTCATAGATCCAAATTTTCTTTTGCTGAATTGTTTAGACAATTTTACAATGATGAAATATTATAACGTTTTGTGAAATCAGTCTACTTGATTATAACTACTTCACTGAATCTCAAAGAATGACATACTATTGACTTGATGTGAATATTTCCTAAAATAGAGTTCTCAAATGTCTGAACATGCTTTTCAAATATCCCTTGACTCCTTTGACTGAAGAATATCTTGATTTTTGTATGTCACCTTTTCAGAACAGATTCATCTCTTCTTTTGGCATATGTGGTAGTTAATAATTCATCCTGGTCCCCATCTGCAGGTCTGATGGGCTAGGTGCAATTCTTTAGTATTTCAGAAATAACCTTTCTAGGGAATCACATTATACTTTTCCTTGTGACAAGGCTTAGTTATTGAATAGATAAAATGCGATTTTTAAAGAGCAAAACCAGCTTTAGCTTCTCAAATAATAAGGTTTACTCTAACTTAAAAATACATTTCCATCTTACTTTAACCAACCATCTCCCCTTACATAGTTTATATAAGTAAACATATAGCTTCATTCTTAAAGTAAGATTATCTAGACACCTGTAATCTAGTGACCACAGAGACCATGGGGGGAAATTATTACCACAAATCAGAAACAACCAGAGTACTAGAAATAAGATCACGTATATTGAGTGTGGGGGGGCTATATGTTTTAGTTTATTTTAATGAACATGTACTGGGTTAAGTACATTATGGTATGTATTCAAACACTGAAATGGCATGCAGATGCTATGATTTAGAGGAACTTCAACTGCCATTGAAAAGGGATTGGGGTACGGTGGTGAAAAAATAGGATTTAAAACAGTGTGAAGTTATGTTAAAAAAGGAGAAAATGAAATATAGCATACAGAATTAAGAGTGATGAGAAATAAAGTAAATGTTCATAATCTGCTATTTGTGAGGTTATGGGTAATCTTTGTTTATTTTAGTAATCTTTATTTTGATGTGTTCTGAACTTTTTATTTTTGCAATCAGTAATATGTTTAAAACAGACAACTACTTCTCATTAATTAAAGAACATTTCTCCAAAATAACCAGTGTGTCTTTTTTTTAAACTTATAGGAATTCTTTCTATTGTTAATTAAAAATTTTTATAGAAAAATAGTATAATGTTTATTCAAAGCCTG